>JAULLG010568883.1:0-10099 GCA_035668355.1 Sarracenia leucophylla
GAAAACTGAAAATAACAAACCAAACGGGCCCATAGCCTTTTCCTTTTTCTTGGTGGAATTGCCACATATGAAATTGAGCACAATTTTATACAGAAATAGCCCACTTATTTCTTGGGAAGAGATGGGAAACATGCTCAATATCTGTTTCTTAGCTTCTATTTTGGTATTTTGCCTGAGTTTAGTGTCTTATGTTCTTTCTTTGTGCATCTATATGTATGCATTCAGTGCTTGAGCTTAGTTTCTTCAATGCAAATCCAAACTCTTTTTGAGGAACACCTCTTTTGCCCTAATAGAAAAGGAACTTAGCTTCTCTTTGGGAAATTATTATTCTGGGAAGATATTATGCTTGCTGCCAGCTTTTACCTTTTGAGTTAGTGGATCCTCTATATTTGGATAGTTAATATACTAATTAGTAGCAGTATTTATTTGGGTTTCAACTTTCTTTGTTTTCTTTTTCAAAGGCCATAAGTTCATGGCCCATCTAATTTGCTTTTCGTTGCTTCTTCTAATCATTAAACATTTTCTTTGGTTTCTTGTCCACTTATGATTAAAAAGAAAATGGATACCTTTCCCCTTTCTTGCCTTACTCAGCTTACCTTAAAAGTATAATTCTATGAAGGTTCCACCCACTCCCCCACCCCCCACCCCCAAAAAAAGAAGCCTTATGATCACGGCCTATCCAATTTTGTATTGACTGCTTATTATGATCAAGTTTTTCCCTTTTGATTTGTTCATACTTCATAGTTTATCCTTTATGGCTATACCTATCCCTTCGATGATATCTCTTGCACATCTAATATAATTGAAGTTTGTAATTTCCTACTTTATTGATTCTATATTGATATTTTTCCAATTATAAAATAGCAGTCGGCCTATTGCCTCTTCTTGATTTATAATTCATGTAGTCTGTGTTCCTTTTGCAGTTGTTTATCGGTTCACACAACAAAGTCTCCCAGCTTGTAAGCCTGTCCTGACTCCTGCATGGGTGAGTGGATGAACTCAATAATTTATATCTGAATCAATTACAAATTTAAATGCTAGTACTCATAATTATTCGTGTATTCTTTCATGTTAACATTATTTATTCCAGGTCATTACGACATTTTTTTTGATGGGTGTCATTTTTATTCCTGTTGGGCTCGTATCTCTTCACGCTTCGCAAAGTGTAAATTTTCCCTATACCTTTTTGCTATTATTTTTACTTTTATTATAATGCATCGAGCTGTTCGTTTCAAGTTTCCTTGTAAAGCATCTATTTTAAAGCTTGGCGTAAAAAATTATTTGACATTTCGTTTGTAGGTTGTGGAAATTGTGGACAGATATGATACTGATTGTATACCAAAATCATTTAAAGGCAATAAGGTGGCATATATCAAAGATAGTTCAATTCCCAAAAATTGTTCTCGGTTCTTGAAGGTGATGTGTTAACTTTACTCTGTTTTCGTTTTCTCATGAGTGTGACTTTTTTCTTTTTAATAGAAAAATCACATTCTTCAATGATTGTTGTCTTAGTTTAGACATAACATATCTCATCCCTGTTGCATTCCTGTGGTTGACCAAATATGTATATCATTATTGTAAGTTTTCATTTTTCTGTTAGGATTGCTGATCATCTTAAATGGGTAAATTTTCTACTCTTCACATTCCAGAAGCATATATTTGTTTGTTCATTGTGTTACAAGAGTTGAAGCATGGGTTTGTTGGAAGCTTGAAGCATTGCAAGTGAAATTGCTTCAGAATATTGGTGCTAAAAGTAGATGAAAGATAAGGTGAAAAGAACTGCTCGAATTGTCAGTTAAGAAAAAGGAGTTGGCAACATTAATGAAGATATGTGGAAGCAAGAATTAGATTAGCTGCACCTTCTTCAGTGTTCCATATGGAGTTATTGCAACAATTGTAGCCATTACCCCCAACAGTTGCAACAAATTGAATTAAGGAAGTTACTAATGATCATAAAAACACTAGGATACAATGGAACCAGTTGGTTCTTGTTATAAACCAGCATGCTCTATATCACTTCCTTTCTTTTCAGCTCATTCTCTCGCAAAGCTTATTTTAATTTTCTAGGATTAAAACATGCTCTGGTATGTTATGCTTGTCTATCAAATTATTTATCTTTGATCATGGTTTGCTGAGTGTTAAGAAGAATCATCATTGTCAAAATCGCGATTTGGATCATAAGATCCTACGATCCTATGACTCAATTTTGTGATTTCAATTCAGATTGTATAATGAATTGCATTCTGAGTAGGATCGTAACAGGATCGTTTGGGATTGTAGGTTCGGGAGTAGGATTGCAATGTTTTGTTCAACACTTCAATTCTATTTTTCTTGTATGTTACTTCAATATGGATCAATTTGTCAATGTTTATTGGATGCATCTTGCTTTTCATTCTATTTTTAATTTATTTTTATATAATTAAAGCTTATTCTCCATGAATTTTCTAAGATTATTTGACTTTTTAATGTTTTGAACGATCCTATGTAGGATCTCGATTTTGACAACCTTGAGAGGAATACACATTGTCAAATTTTGGTCACGTGTAGTTTTGTATCCATATGGTTTGTAGTCTTCAGGTGTGAGTTTACACTTTAATAAGTTTGGTGAGGAATTATTTTGGAGAATGCAGAGAGAGTTTTAATGGAAGTACGCCTGCAGTTTTGCAGGGCTGTGTAACTTGTGTTTCATTGTGTCACTTGGTCATGGTCAAGGGTGCATGTGTCAAGCATCCTTATGTTTCCAGGCACATGATTTGTTTAATATTTTTTTAGTGGACAAGGACTTCTGTTGCATCCTTCTGCATCCTTTTCCTTTTCTAGTGTCGTAGGACAAGAGAAGTGTATCTGTAGCGTCATCATAAGATCAAATTTAGCATTGTTTCTGCCTAAAATGGGAAATTGTGATGAGGCCACATGGTATAACAACAGCCTGGGAATAAAATCAAAGGCCTAAAATAAGGGACTGCGTTGGGGGAAGAGATGTTCTCAGGAGGAGGAAGAAAAAGTTTGGACCAGGAAGAGCGCGGGCACTATTAGAGAAAGAACCGAAATCTTCTGTAACAATTCAAAGGAATATATGAGAAAAGAACTTGGAAAGTTTCTCAGGAAAGTCTCATCCATTTCAAACCAACCAAGGTAGTCCAGCGGGTGGTTGCAGTTACCTGGGGTTCACTCTACAATGGTGGTTCCAATTGTGGCTCTACCTTGGAGGGATCCCTCATCTACAAAAAAGTCTCATGCATTTCATGCAGAAATAGTTGTGCTCTTGTGGGTAAAATAACGGCATTAACAGAAGTAAGAGACCGCCACCAGAAGTTCAAAAAAAAGTAGAGCTCTTGTTCAATCTTGTCCATTTATTGTTTGTTTTGTTTCTATTGCTTCTATTTTCCTTGATTTGCCTTTTTTTTATATGGTTCTACCCAAATCTTCTTACACTGTTGATGTATCCTGAGATTTTGAGAATGTTAATGAAGGCGGGTTAATTCTGTTATGTTTACTTTCATGTTCAAGTTTCATTCATTGGAAAATGGAAAGTTCTTGCACTAAGGCAAAAGAAGGATTAGTGGTTGGTCCATTAATCCACAATCTCCTTGATTAGAAAAAAGAAACTAAGTTCTTACCACTTGGACCAAGTTTGGCTCTAGCATGCGTGCACATCACAAACTATAATCATCAAAGTGTTTTCCTGGGAAAAAAACAAATCACAAACTATAATCATCAAAGTGTTTTCCTTGAAAAAAAAACAAATGAGACGAGGGAATAGAGTAGGCGTCCACTAGAAATCTTTCTAGGGGAATCTTCTTGCCACTTCTTTTGATGCATTGATGAGTTTTGATATATGTTTATTTTAAGTCACATTGTGTCCTGTTGGACTACTTGATACCTGTTAAGTTATCAATTTTCCTAAAAAAAGCTTTAAGTTTTTAGGAAATGGGCTAAATAATATATATCAAGTTATCTAACACTCCGATTCACGTGCGATACTGTCTAACACGTGGAGAGGCGATCAAACTGAATAGTTGCACCAACACAGAGAGTGTATAATAACAAATATAAAAAAGAAACATATCACGGACTTGAACCCAATGCCTTATGGAACTAGGACTCTGATACCATGCTAAGTCAGCAATTGTCTCAAAAGCTTAAACTGTTACGATTTGGGCCCAATAATGTATATCAAGTTATCGAACATTGCCTTTAAAATTGTCCATTGAATAAAATTTTGTGGTTGTGAGTGATGAATGCTAAGTAACAGATATGGGGAGCTATCTTGAAAGTATGTCAATCGCTGATATCTCACTAGGTCAGTGAGTGGATTTGTAATAGGGTTGGTTGATTTTCGTGTATGACAACCTAAGAGTGACATTATTGAGATGTTAGTGCATCGTTGGTTTGGAAGCAGGTGCCGCTTCTTTTGTCCAAGTTTATGCTAAGCTAAAATTGGATGACATTGTCCAGTTTCACCTAAGGTATATTGTGCATACATAAAGTGAACCTTAGGACATGTTTTTTGAGTGAAAAATTGGTTTTCATTCAAAACAGTGCAGTGCGATTGCTTTCAAATTGATATGAGGGCAAACAAACTTTTCACAAACATTTCCAAAAGGGTGCGCTTATCAAGCGCACCTGACAAGCCCTTGAGAGCCTGGGCTGAAACTCAATAAATTTGCCCTCGAGCACTTTTGTGGAGTGCTATTTCTTCTTCTTTTTCTTGTATTTCTCTCTCTCTTAAAAAAGCTTTCGCACTCATGTTTTTGCATTTTATATATACATATTTTGTCGTTATTCAAGAAGATGAATCTTAGAGATTTCTAAGTAAGGTTGGGAGAGATCCATTGAGTTATTTGTGCACCAAATCATTTGAAAAAATTGTCTAATATTTTGTTCAATGAAGTAGATTGATTTGTTATTAAATCCCACCTATATCATCGTTTTGTGTGGTTATTCCATCAATCATTTGGCTGCGGGTTACCACGTTGTTCGAGATGGAGATAGACAAAATGATTCATGCATATCATTATTGATCAGAGAAGGCTGATAGGTCATTGCGACTATACATGGAGATTAAGCACGAGAAGACGAAACAAGTGCGACCATCTATTTGATTATGTTATGTCCTTGTCTTAAAATCTTCATCCTTCTTTTATGTCTAACATTGATTTTTGATCTAAATGTAAGCGCTAGGTTTTGGGCTACCCATTTGGTTTGTACAACTATCACTGTTGGAAGCCCTTGTGGTTGCCAACCTGGTAATTGATCCACTTTTACTTTATCAGACGTCATTACAAGGGGAAGCACTCAAGTGGAACAATTAATGTTGCTTTTCGAACTAGGAAGAACATGCACCCTTTCGCTTGTTCCATCAGTGATTTCTCCTCCTTGGTTATCTGTTCATCTCAGGCGCTTTTCTTCGTGTTCTGTTTTGAACATTCAATACACGAAGGTGAGTTAGTTCTCTCAAGACCTAGAGAAATATAAGTTAGGGATGAATGACGAATGGGAGATAGGCAAGCCCTACCTGAGGGGGCTACTACACTCAACGTGCACTTTCATTACCATTGGGAATCCGATTCTCTTCCTTTTCTTTTTTGCCGCAATCATGACAGCATGTCTCTACTTTCGATTAGAGTTTCTATTATAAACTTGTGGAGGATTATCGGAGTTAGGTATTCCAATTAGGATTGTAAGTCATAGCTTTCGTCATTCTATAAACCTTGATGTCAATAGTGGATTTGATGGGGTCGGTGCCATAGTTTTTCTCTTTGGGGAGTTTACTCCTTGAGGTTTTCACATGAATTATTTGTGTTAATCTCTTGACAGTTGTCCATGACTGACCGTTTGTGTTTAAGTTTTTGAATGTTAATGTTGATCAAGAAAACTAGGGTTGGCATATTCACCTCCTCTAAGCACAAATATCATTGACTCCATTATTTCAAATTGGACTAGAGTAAAGGCGATCTTAGATTGAGAGAACATGGGAGGTTTGGAGAACTAAAGCCTCTTGTTTAGAAAAGATAAACCTATTAAAATTGTGCATCCATATGGAGTCTTGGTTTATAACAAAGCTGGACGATGGTGGCGTTTGGGAAAGTTTCGGTTTTTAGCTTTTCACTTTTAACTTTTTAACTTTTTTATTATATTTCAGAATCTACAAACTATAAGCTACTAGTTTTGTTAAACACCATTAACTTTTACTATACGTTATAATAGTTTTTTCTCCTCCCATCACTTATTTTTTTAGTTGAAAGCTAAAAATTAGAAATAAAAGCAATGCCAAACACCATCCATGAAGGCCAACTCACACGGTCATGGAAGGGGTAGGGACATGTGGCATTCGTTGCTTGGCTCAACAAGCTGGAAGCTATAAACACTCTAGGTAGCACAAACGTATGACTTAAAAGGGGATGCATCTTTGCACATATGTTGTACATGGACACATGATCATCTGTTTCCTTTGTTTTTCCCTTTTTTCTGTAAGATGTGATTCTGGACATAATGGCAAGACATGTGGCACTACTTAGAAGCATTGAGCTATACTGGGACTACTTGAAAAGAAGTAGAAGTACTTGCTAGGCGCAAGTGTTTCTATTGGTGATGTTGTAGCTGTTGGAGGTTGAGGCAATTGTTGTTGAAGTCTTGTGACATTTCTCATACACTTTCTGGATGGATCAAACAAAACCAAACCAAACTGTTGTGATGTGTAGGTCTTGGACCTCATTTTTTAATTACCGCATAAGGGTTATGGTATTACATCTTTATATATATATATATATAACCTCTCATTTGAGAGGTAAATTTTTCTCCAAAAATCATAACATGGTATCAGAGCTATAATAATAATAAAAAAAACCTAACGATAAATACTCTGAAACCAGTCGCCCCCGCCTAACCCTAACCTTAACACTAGTCGCCACATGCTTCCTCCACTCCAGTTGCCATTGCCACCAACCACTCGAGCTGCCATCGTCGTCGATCACCCCAACCACCATCGTCGCTGACCACCCTAGTCTCCATCGTTGCCGACTACTTCGCCAATCATCATTGTGACTCATCATTGCGACTCAACATTGCGCTATCTGCGATCATCATCTACGAGACTACGATCATCATCGCGGACCCTCGAAATCCTAATCTTCGACCTCCAGTGACCTCCAACGATTTTTTCAGATCTCCTGGACACTGACGACCACTCGCTGACCTAACCGAATGACCTAGGTGACCCAAGGCCTTCTCTGACGAGGCTCCGATGACTCTTTTTGGGTTTGATGCATCAATTTGCCTTTGGTTCAACTGTTTTGGCCTCTGATTTGATTGTTTTGCTTCTCGTTCGACTGATAGTGTCCTGTTCTAGCTCGATGACTGTTTTGCTTCTATTTTCTCTTCTATTCTATACTGGTATACCATTTTGCTTCTGATGGTGTTCTACTTCTGGTGTTCTGTTTGTCCTTCCTTTTGACACTTGTGTGCTCTTACATTAGGGACATATTTCTGCTTTGGTATGTAATTTTTTGTTTTTTTTTGATTGAATTTGATGTGAGTGGCATATATAGATGATTCTAATTCCTCTAGAGAGATGATGGAGACAAAACCTATCATGTCAGATGTTATGTCTATCACCACCAAGCTTACTGATCAACGCATGGATGGTACTAATTATCAACATTGGCGGAAAGTAGTTCATTTCACAATTGGTGGAAAGGAGATGGAAAACTATTTGACTGATGATTATCTAAGTATTCAGACCGACCCTGCTGATGCAAAGATATGAGTTCGAGATGATACTCGCTTATACACTTGGTTAATTAATTCTATAGATCTTCGGGTGTCTGTGTTGGTCTCACATTATGACTTATTGAAAGAGATTTAGGAGTATTTGACAGTGTTATATTCTGACAAGGATAATATGAATTGTTTATAAGTTGTTTATCTATTTATCTTTCGTCATGAGAAGAAAAATTCCTCCTTGAGTGATTACTTTTGTCTCTTTTAGGAGGACATATGAGGAGCTTAATGTCTTGATGCCCATTACTTCTAATGTTAATTAGATGCACCAGCAACGGGAGGAGTTGGCTATTATGGGCTTTTTTAGTGGTGTACGCCTCGGATATGAGTCGGCTCACTCTTAGATTTTGACTAGCTTAGAGATCCCTTTGCCAAAGGCCTACTATAGAGTGAATCGATCTATACACTCATAACCCCACCCAGCCTACCTGAGATTAATGATCTTACTGCTCTTGCGAGTCATAATACATCTCGAGGATGTGGTTAAGACCATGACGTAGGTCATGGTGGCCGAGGTTTAGATGGAAATGTCACTTGTAATCGCTGTGGTGGTGTGGGCCATACGCGTGAGAAGTATTGGAAGTTATATGGCAAACCTCCTACTATCAAGTCTGCTAATGTGGTTTCTACCATTGATCCATCTATTTAGGCTCCTACCTCAACCTCTTATGATGATGATCATGTTGTCATATCAATTGAGGACTATGCTTGCCTGATGACTACTCAAGTTACTCCATTACTCCATCAGCTACTACTGTTCAATCCGTTCAATTTACAGCATGCGTATCTACTTCCTCTATGGTCTAGATCATAGATTCTGGCGCATTTTATCATATGACTGACACGCCATGTATTTTAAGTGATTATTCTTGTACCTCTTCCTATCCTGATGTGCATGTAGCTAATGGGTCATATATGACGGTTAAAGGAATAGGAAAAGCCTTTCTCGCTCCTACTTTAACTCTCTCTTTAGTCTTGTATTTGTCGGTCCTCCCATTTATTATATTATCTGTCATTGCTTTAACTCAAGAACTTAATTGTTGTGTTGTTTTCTTTGGTGCTTCTTATAAATTTCAGGATCTTTTGACGAGGAAGATTATTGGTAGGGTTGTAGCACTTCAGGAGGGATCTATGTGTTGGAGGAAACACAACCAGCTGTTGCTTGTCCCAGTATCTCTTCTTCTATTGCTCTTGACCTCTATTACTAGCTTGGTCATCCAGCTCTTCCAAGTTTGAAACATTTATGTCCTAAAGTTCAGTCAGTATCTAAGTTATTTTGTGGCTCCTGTCAATTTGCTAAGAATCACGGAGTCTCGTATGTGTCAAGAGTCAATAAAAGACCGTCTGCCCCATTTGAGTTTATTCATTCTGAAATCTGGGGTCCCTGTCCAGTCTAGTCTAAAGCAGGTTTGTGATATTTCGTATCCTTTGTAGATGATTATTCACGAATGACTTGGTTATATTTAATAAAAAGTCGATCCGGATTATTTTCTATTTTTTCTGCCTTTTGCACTGAAGTTAAGACCCGATTTTTCATGTCTGTTCGCATTTTTTGGAGTGATAATGCTCGTGAATACTTGGCGTATCAGTTTAACTCTTTCATGGCTCAGGATGGTATTATCCACCAGTTTTCGTGTCTTGACACCTTTTCTTTAAAATGAGGTTGCTGAAAGAAAAAATTGTCATTTAATCGAAGTGACTCGTGTTCTTATGTTCTAGATGAAGGTGCCTAAAATATTTTGAAGTGAAGCAGTGTTGATTACTACACACTTGATCAATCATATGCTTTCCTCTGTTTTTCTAGGGGAGATCTCATACCGTGTTTTATTCTCCAGTCAGCCTTTATATCATCTCACATTGCGCATATTTGATTGCATATGTTATGTTCATGATATTTGGCCACACATTATCAAACGTGATCTTAAATCTCTACGGTGTATCTTCCTTGGGTACTCCTGCACGTACAATGGATATTGATGTTACTCATTTGAGTTGAGATGGTTTCTAGTGTTTGCTGATGTCGTATTTGATAAGTTTATCCGTTCTCGTCTTTCTCATCTTCCGCCGATTCTCCTGTACCATTCTCTCTTGATGATTTTTTAATCTATGATTCCGTCAAAGTCCCGTCCACTCAATCTGGCCTTTCGGTCTCTTCTGTTAGTTGTCCCCTTCAAGTGTATATCCGTCGTCCCCATCCAGTGCTTACCCAATCTAATGTAGGTGTTGCTGAGCCGACCCCTCCTGATTCATTTCCTCGTCCATTGATCCATCATCACCACTAGCGATTGCCACTGATTATCCTTCGTCATTGGATTCA
>JAULLG010568992.1:0-10097 GCA_035668355.1 Sarracenia leucophylla
TTCTAATTTTTAATTGTCTTTATTGATTAATTTGATTGTAATTTAGTTTTTAAGTTTTTATAAATAAATATATTTATATATATTGACTTATATAATATATATATATTCGGGTATCGGATTGGGTTGGGTTAAAGCCTTACCAACCCAAAAACCGACCCAACTATGTCGGCTCTAGAATTTTTGGATCCAAAACCAACTCATCATCTTGATAGAACTGAATCAACCCAACTAGAGGTCGAATTGGGTTGGTTCATGGAGTTTTCAGGTCTCTTGGACATCCCTAGTCTGAATCTCATACGGTCCAATCAAAGAGCTTTATGAGCTTGCGAAATGCGTAAACACATTAGAAAGGGCGCCGAAGGTATTTTCGACGAACACTCTCTGATGGTCAAGTTAGTAATCAATCAAGGAAGGAGAGGAAAGTAGCAGAAAAGTGATTGCGGTTAGGATTGTAAATGAGAACGTATCTTTTTTCTTAATACCTCATGCTTATATACGTTGTCGGATAGGTTACCATGTGGCGCTTGTAACCACGTAATTTTCAGTGACGATATCATTCTATAACTATATTTGAAATTTTGGAGATATTTCATTATCTAATGATTGTGAGATCATCGGAGGAGATACTCTTTCCCAACAATTTTGGCATGATTGATGCTTTGACATGTGTCTCGTGATCCACAGAGTCATACTTTTGGTCCTCGTGCGGGCCTCTTACATCCGGTCTGACTGATCAGTAAAGCTTGCTGGTCGACCGGTATGCTGATCAACCAGATAAGTGAGCTCGTTCCATTAGTAGGTACATTGATTTCCATTGGTCGGCGTGTAGAGGATGCTCGGCAGGTTGTTTTTTGGTTGAACATTTTATGTTGTGTTTATTAGTCGGGGTTGGTATGACCGTGGTTGACTAACTGCCTATCTAGGCATTGGTTGATTAGCCACTCGGGTAGGGTCAATGAGCTTTCGTGGGCTTGTGATTAATCGTTCGGATCCAGCCTATTATTAATATTCGTACTTATTAGTTTCTATGAATTTAACATTTTTTTTAAAAAAAGAAAAAAATATAAATTAGTGGCTCTTTAAAATTACCACTATAACCTTTTCTTTTATAAAAAAATAAATTTATTTGAGGTGATATTTGAGAGATTAGAGACTCTTTAAAATTACCACTTAAATTTTTCTTCCATAAAAAAAAATCAATTTATTAGAAGTGATATTTGAAAGATTGGAATGCATTAAAAAATATAAATTTTAGAAAAAAATCTAAAATTTAACTATAAGGATATAGACTCAACTTAAAGTCATTATTTAGATTAATCTAAAATGTTATTTCCTATATAATTTACGCTCATTTAATATAATAAATTTTTGTTTCTTTTTTTAAAATAACATTATTTGAATAAAACTGGACTCATTTTTGTGTGTGAAGAAAATAGGATTTTTTTAAAATACCCTAATTCTTTAATTTGACAGTTCATTGTTGTCTTAGTTAAATACCTAATTAATGCAGTGCTTAGTTTTGGCTTTTGTTGTGTCCCTGAGTTGCATTGTCTCAATACAGTTTGAGGAGGTATAATGTTTGGTGTATGGTGCTTTTAGTATTTTTAGGGTTAAACATTTGTTGCAGCTATTACGGTGACCCCGAATCTCTTTTTTGTACTTATATATACATCATCAATATGACAATATAAAGCTTATTTGATTATAAAAAAAAAACTTTTTTTTGCTTAAGCTAAAGCAACAGCAACTCTTTTTCAGGCTGGGGAAAATGTGAGGCGTGTGTGTGCGATTGGAGGGGCGACACTGTGTGCGAAACCAGTGCATCGTCTCGGCCATGACGACCAGATCCAAAGCCTCAAGATTGAAGGAGGGTAAGGCTCGTTTAGAAGAACTGAATCGAGTTAAGGATACGACAACCATGGCGAAATCTCACACTTCTGGGATTCCGTTTGTGACTAGGACGGACTCGGTCTCGCAGACCAGGGAGAATCTCTCCCCTCTGGACTGCGGATTTGGGAATGATGCAGAGACGACTACTATGGGTACTGTGGCTAGGGTTCCATCTCCTTCCCCCTCCTCTGGTCAGGAGAATCGGGCAGAGGTTCGTTCAAGGGTTTCTCCGGGTGCGGCGGTGTGTGCGAATCTAGGGCAAGATAACTTCGTTATGGAGGACCTTCCATTCCCGATGGGTATGGTTTCCCTATCTCGATCGTTTCCAACTTCTGCTACGAAGAATACGATGGGAATTTCTGGTACATCTAGGGTTTCTTCTTCTGCTAGCGGTGAGATCCGTGCGAAGGACGATGGAAAGACGAAGAACGCCTCTCCGATAAGGGTTGCTGGTATAGGCCCTTCTCGGATGGGGGATGAAGGTTAGGAGGGAGTGTCCCTTGCTCCTTTGGAAAGCGCCTTTGGCAATGTGACTCAAGGGGCTATTCTTTGGGACAAAAGTGGCGTAAGCCCTTTGGTGGAACCAATAGAGGAGATGAAAGGGGGACCTAAGGGGGAGGCCTCGCCGGCTAAGGGTGGTTCTACTACCCTCCAGATGATTATAGATAGTGAAGGGGATTCAGAGGAAATCCACGAGGTAGAAGATGAGACGTTGTTTTATCGACAGGCCTTGATAGACAAAGCCATGGCCGACGAAAGAGTGGAACGCTATCAGAAGATGATGACTCTCTGCCGGGAGAAGGGAAAGGGAGTAGCCAGCTCACGCCAAGAAGAGAAGGGGAAGGACAAGATCGATAGCAGATTTGAAGGAATGAGAAGCTCGAGAATGTCTGTCCCAAGATCTGTTCAGGAGAGGAGATCCTTCTGACCGACCCTAGGAGCCCGAGGAGGGGGTCGCGGAGGAAGGTTTGCATTCCAGGGGCAGAGAGGGCCTTGTTCCTACGTTGAGGCTACCAGAGGAGGGTCCGATGATGAAAACCAGAGGATTAAGGAGGATATTCAAGGCGCCCCCCAGGTGTTCGACAATTTGCAGCAACCTAAGTCCTGGGCTTCTATGGTGGCTGAGAAGAAACCAAGAGGTGCTAGCATGGAGTTCTTTCCTCCGGATAAGGATTCCATCCCGGAAATAGAGAATGAGATCACTGATGAGAAGTAGTGGGGTGACTGCTTTGTGGGATATTTTCTTGACTCGCCGCAAGCCTTTGGCCTAGTCCGAGCCACTGCGCGATCTCTTTGGGGACAAGAAGGATTGACGAAAGTCCTGGGCACTGATAAGGGTTTTTTCATCTTCAAGTTCAAAGATGTTGAATCAATGGAAGCCATAATGGAAAGGGGACCATGGCACTTTTCAGGAAAACTCTTGATCCTCCAAGGATGGAGAAAATGGTTTAAGTTTACGAAGGAAACACTTACCAGAATCCCATTCTGGGTAAAGCTTTTCGATTTGTCTCTGGAGTTCTGGAACAGAGCCTGCCTCAGTAGAGTGGCAAGCCTCATAGGAGTCCCTCTGTACCTTGACCGGCCTACTGAACTTAAGCAAAGAATTTCTTATGCGCGAGTATACATTGAAGTGGAGGCAACCTGCCATTTCCCGGAGGTAGTGTCTTTCAAAAGCGAGGGGGAGCTATGCCATGTAAAAGTAGAGTATCAGGGGCTTCCAGCTATTTTTTCCCACTGACAAGCTTTTGGCCACGAAACAAAGAGGTGCAAACATCACATTAAGCCAGCAAAAAAATCAGAATGGGTCAAAGTGGGCAAAGGTAAAGAGGTGATGTCAAGTGTAATGGTTGTTGAGCCCGAGGAGGCAACCCCTTCTATTTCTTCGTTGCCGGTTATACAACAAATGGAGACTGACAAGAATAGCGATAAGGAGAATGATGTTCATGACGTCCCACCCACTCAAAGTTTTCAGGAGGTAGAGGCTACTGTGGAGCACCCTGCTATTCAGCACCCAGCTATTCAGTCTGAGGTTCTGACGACGGGGGACCCACCAGATGAGAAAGCCTTGACAACCAATCAAGCAAAGGAGCAGGCCCAGAACACTACAGAATCTCCTTATTTTGGTGAGAGCCATCCTCGCACCCCTCTAACGAGAAGCCAATCAGCCCATGCTGCGAAGCTGATGGAAGGGCAGGGCACTAGGGAGGATCCTTTCACTCCAGCTGGGAAGATCTCTCCCCCGAAAGGCCCCTCTGGTTCGGCTAAGTATGGCTCTAGCCGGA
The DNA here is from genome assembly GCA_035668355.1 of Sarracenia leucophylla. Lineage (NCBI taxonomy): Eukaryota > Viridiplantae > Streptophyta > Magnoliopsida > Ericales > Sarraceniaceae > Sarracenia > Sarracenia leucophylla. Next base: position 4,173 of record JAULLG010568992.1, read on the forward strand.
AGAAGAAAAAAAGGTCCCCTCATTACTATTAATTATTAGCTATGTCTAAAATCTTTTCTTGGAACATTAGGGGTCTTAACAGCCTTTTGAAAGAAAACGATATTCGGAACATCGTTTCCAAGTCCAAGGCCCATGTTTTTGCTCTAAATGAAACTAGAGTGAAAAAGATTAACTCCAATCCTATTTTTGAAAAAAATTTCCCGGGTTGGAATTTTGTAAATAACTACGATTATGGTGATCTGGATAGGATTTGGGTTTGTTGGGACTCCCTTTTTGTTAATGTTCATGTGCTGGATGTTGGGGAGCAATGGGTACATTGTAATCTCACTTTTTAGGAAGAAAAAATTGAAGTCAAAGTAACTTTTGTTTATGGACATAATAATTTTCAGTGTAGAGGTCAGCTGTGGGCTAAATTAAGAGTCATTGCTACTCTCAATAAGGACTTTCCCTGGATTGTGTTGGGAGATTTTAATGTTATTAGATATTCGCAGGAAAGGTTTGGAGGTAGTTCTTTATGGCCCCCTCATATGGAGGACCTTAACAATTGTCTTTTTGAAGCCGAGCTGGATGACCTCAATTATGGTGGCCTCCAATTTACTTGGTCCAACCATCAGATCGGGGAAGCTCACATTCAGTCGAAGATTGACAGGGCCATTGTTAACTCCACTTGGATTCAAAAGATCCCGAATTCTAGTGCCTTCTTTGCCTCTCCGGGGGTTTCAGACCATACGAGGATTGAGATATTAATAGATTTTGGGAAGATTACGACGAAGAAACCGTTCAAGTTCTTTGATTTCAGGGCGAAGAGCCCTATGTTCTTGCCGATTGTCCAGGAAGTTTGGGATACTCAAGAAAAAGGATCGGAGTTATTTGTAGTTTACTGCAAGCTTAAGATGCTAAAAACTAAGCTTAAAAAGCTGAATAAGGAGTTTTTCAGCGATATTTCCTGCAGAGTCATGAATCAGAAAGCTAAATTGGAAGCAACCCAGGTGCAAATTGACAAGGATCCCAGCAGCCTGGACCTTCTGTGCAGGGGGAAGGAGTTATTTAGTAACCTTATTGAGCTGTCAAATGCGGAGGAGAGTTTTTTAAAGCAGAAATCCCGGGTTCAATGGCTGAATTTAGGGGACCAGAATTCAAAGTACTTCTTCAATTCGATAAACTACCAACGCAATCGAAGTCGTATAAATACAATCTCCAAGGAGGATGGTACTGTGTGTTCTGAAAGGGACTCTATTGCTGAGCATATAGTGGATTATTACAAAGGGCTCCTAGGCTCCGGTGACGATGCCAACCCGGTAAATGAGGAGACGATAAGTATGGCTATCCGGAATAAACTGTCGCAGCAAAGCATAGATTCTATGAGCTAGGAGGTGACAGATGAGGAGGTCCGAAGTGTGATGTGGTCTCTCCCTGCTAACAAAGCCCCCGACCCCGATGGCTATTCGGCTGGGTTCTTTAAAGCTGCTTGGGACATTGTGGGGGGGTATGTGACGAAAGCTATCAGATGTTTCTTTGCTTCTGGGTACATGCTGAAAGAAGCTAACTCTACAATCATTGCCCTTATCCCGAAAATCCCTAATCCAACATCTACAAGGAGTATCGCCCTATTTCATGTTGCAATACCATCTATAAGTGCATCTCCAAAATAATTGCCAATAGGATCAAATCTTGTCTTCATGAAGTCATCTCTCCAAACCAATCTGCTTTTGTCAAAGGTAGAAGAATTGCGGATAATATTTTCCTATCCCAGGAATTATTAAAAGACTACCATAAAGATTCCAAAGGTCCTAGGTGCGCTCTCAAGGTTGATATTATGAAAGCCTATGATAATGTTCGGTGGGATTTTATGTCTACTACCCTCAAATGTTTGGGTTTCCCCCCTTGTATGGTTAGATGGATTGAGGAATGCTTCTCGTCCCCTAGCTATTCTATCTGCATCAATGGAGATCTCCATGGGTATTTTCGTGGGAAAAAAGGGCTGCGGCAAGGACCCTATCTCCCCTTACCTCTTTGTTATGGCTATGGAGGTTCTCTCAGGTATTATTCACAAGTTGACAATGAAAAGAGGCTTTATGTATCATTGAAGATGTAGTAAAGAGAAATTAATTCAGTTATGCTTCGCAGACGACCTTATGATCTTCTCTAGGGTTGATGTTAAGTCGATCCAGATTATTAGGGACGCGTTGGACGAGTTCAAAGCTATGTTGGGTCTTACCCCTAGTCCCCCGAAAAGCAATATTTTCTTCTCGAGAGTGGATCAGGATCTTAAAGATAAAATTATCAATATCTTGGGGTTCCGAGAAGGGAAGCTTCCTGTTAGATACTTGGGAGTTCCCCTAATTACAACGAAATTATCTTTCAAGGAATGTAAACCTTTGGTTGATAGAATTGCAAGTCGGGTTAAAGTTTAGACAAGTAAGTTCCTTTCGTATGTAGGGAGACTCCAACTTATAGGAGATATTCTATTCTCTATGCAAGTCTACTGGGCGTCCCTCTTTATCCTCCCCAAGAAAGTGGTAAAGGAGGTTGAGAAACTACTTCGAGCATTCTTGTGGAGTGGGACTGATTTGAAATCTACTGGGGCTAAGGTAGCTTGGGAGGAAATTTGTTATCCAAAGCATGAAGGGGGGCTAGGTATCAAGCCCATTGGCTTTTGGAATAAGGCGACGGTCGCTAAACATATATGGTTTCTTCTTATCGGGGGAAATATCTCTATTTGGTGCATGTGAATTAAAGCCAACATCCTTCGGGGCAAGTCCTTTTGGGAAGTCAAAATCCCTCAATCAGCATCATGGAGCTGGAGGAGAATCCTGTAGCTTAGACCATTAGTGCAACCCCTCTATAGATATATTATTGGGGATGGCACTGGTACATTCTTATGGAAGGACCCTAGGCACCCTTGGGGGCCGATAGTAGGAGCCAAGGGACAAAGGATTATTTATGATTCTGGGTTAAGCCTTGCAGCCCGGGTCAGCGATATAGTGGAAAATGAAAATTGGAAATGGCCTTCGGCTCAAACCATTGACCTTATTAAGCTGAAAAATTCAGTGGACTTCTCTCCTAATGCTACCAAAGAGGACAAAATCTCCTGGCTTCCGAGCGGTGATAATTTTTCAATTAAATCGGCTTTTGATGCATTTAGGCCCCATAATCCTAAGCCCTAGTGGATAAGTTCGGTCTGGTTCAAGGGCCAAATTCCAAGAATTGGTTTTATCCTCTGGTTGTCTATTAAGGGGAGATTGAGTACGGGTGACAGAATCATAGTGTTTGGGGGATGGCAACTATGGTTGCAGCCTATAACCAGAAAAGCTGGAATCTAGGGACCATCTCTTCTTCTCTTGCCCCTATGCTTTAAGTATTTGGAACTCAGTTTTAATGAGATTAGATAGGGTGCATTCTGATACCTCTTTTGAAGCCTGGGCAAAGTGGATCCTGGAAGTCGCGAAGGGCGAATCCTTTGCAGCAACGACCATCAGGCTTTCCTTCTCCTCTTCAGTTTATTGTATTTGGAGGGAAATAAATAACAGGAAATTTCAAAAAATTCGAAAAGGAAAAGATAGGGTCCTGGAGGAGGTGTTTGATATGGTGAGAATGAGGCTTGGCGCAAGGAGGTTTATTGATAGAAGCAGTGAAAACCTTTCGATTCAGCGTCGATGGGGGTTAACTGAGGAGATTTTCGGCTTGGAGCTGGGAGTGTGACTTTTTTTATTTTTCTTTGCTGCTTTTTCTTTTTTTTCTTTTTTCTTTTCTTACTCTTCTCTCTTTTCTGTTGTTGCAGCTCCCCTCCTCTCTGGTTTCCCCTCTTTTGTTTTCCCTTTCCTCTTCTCCCCTTTCACCTTGCTTTACTTCCTGCACTGATTAATTTATTTGATTGTTTCTCCTATTCAGGTCTTGCTAGCTTGTGAAGTCGAGGCGCAAGAAATCTCAGCTTTTGTAGCCTGCTGTGTTCTTGGTTCGATCGGCCTGTGTAGTTGCTGCTATGTTTTTTTGTGTTCTTTAGCCTAGCTTTGAGGGTTGTTCAAAGCAATTATGCCTTCCCCTTACAGCTGTGTAAGGGATGTGTGTGTGCGTTCTTTGTTTCCTTCCAAACTGGTTGAAGCTTGCTTTGTTCCCTCCTAAGTGCATTGTCTATCCTTTCTTTAGGAGATAGCCCTTATCCTTAGGAGATTAGTTTGCTTATATATTCTGTTAAAAGCTTCCTGTATGCTTGCTTTTACTGCTGCCTGTTGGGGATGCTGCTGGGAGCAGGTTTGGTGATTATTTAGCTGTCGAAGTAGCTAGTTTTGTGCAGAGTGTGCTCGCTTTTGCTTCGATGCTAGTTTCTATTCTCCTGCGGGTTGCTTAGCAGATGTGATTCTGTTGTAATCTTGATGTTCCTGTTTGATGCTGGTCTCTGCATCTTGGGGCTGTCCTGGTATTTAAACATGCTGATAGCTGCGCCCGATATGCTTGGTGCGGTTTTGGTTCGGTTGCTGTATGCGGTCAGCCGAGCCTCCTTGCTTTTGTTGCTGTCTTTTGGAGCAGATTGCAATTGCTGCTCTTCTGGGATGGTTTTTGCTGTCGTGTTGATGATTTTGCTGCTCTTGGGGTCCTTTCCATTGCAGTAATTGGTTCTCCAACAGCATCTATTGCTACTACTTTTGGGTCTCCAATTCCTACTTTTGATGTCTAGATAATTTTGGTTGTTGATGTTTGCTTATCCTGGTGTTGATAGGTTTTTTGGTGCCTTTTGGCTATTAGCTTCTGCTGATGCTTTGATCATGCTCCGTTTGATCATTTTGATCAATAGTATAGTAGGTTTGGTCTTCTTGCTTTTAGAGTAGTGGTTATCTAGTTTTCTTTTGGTTGCCTTTGTATTTTCTGGGGATGCCCCTTGTAAACATGTATATCTTTTTTTTTCCTTTATGTCACAATTAATTACTCAAAAAAAAATCCCATAGGGATTGAGTGTTTGAGTGGACATCATAATTACAATCTTAAGTAATTTTTTTTATTTAAATCCATGTTTTGGGTTTGAGATTAGTCGTTATTGAACTTGTTAAACGTATACTTGTGTTTTATCAGCTTACTTGTAATTAATAATTAATTAATGGTTATAAAAAATTATGGTTCTCACATAAGGGAGAGCCAAGAACTTCTAGGTTACAGTGGAAGAGAAACCCATACTCAGGAAGGAAACGGAATGATTTGCTAAGTTTTGAAATGGCTAAATGGCAGACTGGAATCCACTATTGTACACTATTAATATGAGATTAAAATGGAATGATAAATTTTGTATCATCTATTGGAGAGTTACAAATATGATTAATAATATCATCTCCCATCCTATTATTAATCTGTCTAATTTGAGAGATTTAGCAATCGCTTGGAACCATTAATCCCTCTTTTGATTTTAAACCATAAAATAATTTTACAAATCTCATGACAAGTTATGAGCTAGAGAGACTATGAAAATACACCTGTAAAATCTCTACTGTTGCCGTTCACCGTAACGCTCTCGTTCCAAAAGAGAGTTGCAAAAGATGATGTAGGAATTTTGGCCGTGTAAGCTGAGCCTGACCCCGACCTCGGGCAAACCCCGACCTCGGCCTGATTGCCCGACCCCGACCTTGGCCATGTAACGACAGAATTCATTGTTGAATTCATTGGCTCCTTTTGTAACAGTCACACCATTCATTGTCCTTCATTTCTGATTTTGTGTATTTATTCTTGGGTTGTAACCGCTGGAGCTCACTTTTCTATATAAGAACCTGGAGCCTCCAGATCATACACGACACGAAAGTTATATTCTTCTTCACGAAATACAGAGCCTGAGAGAGAGAGGCGGACGAAACTAGTTCGGGCTGAACTTGGTGGTGTTCCAAGCGTTCAGGACAACCGTTTTATCCTGGGAGAGTGACGCCGGCGGTATCCTACAACACC
>JAULLG010569102.1:0-15297 GCA_035668355.1 Sarracenia leucophylla
AGCCGTGTGGGGGTGCTCTAGGTCTCTTTCTCCGACGGATGTAGTGTCGGGACACCTCACGTGCAGGGGGCGCTACAGTGTCCTGCACAGTATGTGCCTACTCCCCTCCTTGGCTGGTATTATGTAATGGTGCCGATTGAGGGAGCTCACTATGATGACCACGTAATGGCAACGGTCGTGGAGGTGGTACTATAGGATGTGCCCCATCTTGCATCAGGCCCATAAATAGAGGGTAGTGATTGGGGGACCCCGGATGTGGAGAGATTGTTGAACGTTGGTAACCCCTCCCCACGTGACGGTGTAGGCACTCCTGAAGTCCATAAGGGCTGGGGGACCTCATAGCTGGGACTATAGGGGACACTAACGGCTGTACCCTATGTTGAAGAAAGGCCCTAAGGGCTCTACGCCTGGAGAGAATCGGCATGCTGCTGTACCACCGCAAAATCGAAGGGTTGACACAGAAGTAAGTCCATCGGCATGCCTGTGGCGGCCACTGTGTGTGGGACAGATGTCGTCAAGTGCTGCGTCACAGCCTGAGTAATCCGTGACTGAGTAGAGGCCTAGCTGACATTGGCAACTGGCACGGTGGCCATCTCAATGTCACAGGCTCTACCTCTGCCACACCCACGTCCTCTGCCATGACCACATACTGGAAACGATAGGCACTGCGGTGCTTGCGATTGTGCATGCATCACAGCCTACGTCAGATCCATGATGTTGCGGTCAGCAATGTGGAGTGTAGAGTTGGAGGGAATGCCGGACGAATGAGCGCTTGCAGGGGAGGAGAAGTGCAGCCGAATCGCAGCAATTGGCGTGTCGTCAGGTGTGGCTGGCGAGCCCAAGGGATGAGCACTACGTGGCAGATGTGATGAAGTACTCGGCGCAGTCGAGTGCTGTACTTGGTGCGTTCTACCAGCATGTATAAGCGTACTCCACATTAATGGGCATTCACACTCCCGTGTGAATGCCCATTAATGTGGAGTACGCTGAATCACCTGGAGTGTGGTCTCGCATCCACTCATCTGTCCTGTGGTACGTGTCAGCAGCAAACTGCTCCTGCAATTGAGTAAAACATTAGTTATTTAAGCAATGAAAGTTAATACAATGAATGTAGTGCATATAAATGTTAATTTGATTACTAGGTCGTTAACGACCCCTATCCCTCCTATGTATCCATGCTCGTGACGATTAATGGGGTTTGTAAGGAGCAAATAGGACACCCGATTGAACCATTGCAGGTATGGATCGTGGAATCCCATTGGGACATATGTATGCGGGGCATGCACGATGTCATCCATCTACCAGTTCTATAACATGATGACGCCCGCATGAATCTGTGTCTAATCGATGTTCGCTTGTTCACGTTGATCCATACCATGCAAGTGGCGATCCATATCCGGGTGCTGTGGAACGGTTTACCGGCGAACGAACAGGCGTAGGACGCGATCGGGTAGATGCAACTTGACCACGTTGATGTTGATAAGGGGAGATCGTTCCATGCCTACTTTATAGTACTCAAGCAGACCCATGATGATCTGACCAGCCGCTCCGTATGGCATCCACACGATCTGAGAAACAATGCTAATTAGATGATAAACAACAAATGCAATTCAAGTAAAACATGCACAAAGTAATACTTACCTCATCTGCAGTCATGCGATCAAACTAGTTGCGGAAAAAAACTACAACGTGGGTTGGTACGAGGTCTAGAGCAAAGCTCATGCGCCAGCGACTACCCCATGGACTAACCAGAAACATAACATGCGGGGTAATCCTTTGGAATCTCTGGTAATCCCTGGTACCGCGTCAAGTCTGCATGCGGGGTAATCCTTGGGAATCTCTCCCCAGCCCATATCTGAAAAAACCAAATGTATCGATTAGGAGAGAATTTAACAGGCCTAAGAGTAAATTTGACAGGCCTAGGAGTAAATTTGGCTGGTCTGAAAGGGAGTTTGATAGGTGTTACCAGAACCAAACACCCCTTATAGGAAGTATGATAGGCCTTAAGAGTCCAAAGGTAAGGCCTCATCCTAGGCCGCCTACCATGGTTATTCGGCACGTTACTTCCTAGTTTTGAAAACCAGACGTGACAATGAAGCATTGGTATATACCTAAGGATCACTTAGGTAATTAGGCATTGTCTTCTTTAGAGTCACAACTGTATAGTGACATTTAGAACATGAGCAATTTTCTTAATATTCCTATTGATTTTCTTAAAGGGAGTGTCACCAAAATATCTACCATCCCCAATTCCAATTTATTCATAATGGGAAGCAAAGATGGAGATGTCAAATTATGGGATGCAAAAATAGCCAAGTTAGTATTTCATTGGAAAAAATTGCATGAAATACATACATTTCTGCACCCAAGAACATGGGGCTTTGGTGGAGTTGTTGGGGTAACCTATTTTACTGCCCAATTTGATCTTCTAGTTTTATTGTATACTCTACATGATAGAAGCATATCTTAAGGAATGTTTTATCCAAGTATTGTCGGCATCTGTTACGGATATTCAAGTGATTTATGATGGTTTTCTTACATGACGTGGTGATGGTTTTGTAAAGCTGGTTCAGCTCAAAGGTTTTCCATAGGAAATTTGAGTAACTGATCGAATATCATGTTTCACCTAAGCTGACAAAAAGTTCTTAACTGAGGCTACATAAGTAATTTATCTCTCTTTAGAAACCATCTAACAGAGCAAGGTTGGTTTCATTGTTCTCGCAGGCTCAAAATACTGCTTTGTCCCCAACATGTCTATTTGGTTAACATTGATGACAACCGACAAATTGCTTATTTTACTAATTAGCTTAAAGGTTTCAGCATTGGCTTATTTCACCCTTGTGACCTCTTGTCCTCGAGTCAGTCCATGCCATTCCTTGTTAGTAGTTCAAAGGGATTCATAAGAAGCTAGCTAGGTCAGCTCCATTTGTAAAAAGTGAAACAACGCCTATGTTTGGCCTAGCTTTTTTCCAAGGTTTTTTTTTGCTTAAAAAAGATGAGTGCTCTATGGTCGCAAATGAACTACTATCCACATTGGCCAACTAAAAAAAGTAGCTTGGTCACATATGAACTCTGATACTATGTTAAGTCACCACTTGTCCCAAAAGTTTAAACTTTTATAAAATGGGCCCAACAATGTATATCAAGCTATTTAACAACAGGTGTTTGGTGTTAAATCTTTTGGTTGAGTATCTTTCAGTTTGCTATGTCTGGTTCTCCTGATTGGCTAGTTGCAGCCCTAGGAATACAACTTTTTGTCTAGGATTGGATACTTGATATTGGAACTTTTGCTTGGATAATTGTAGCTCTGCTTTGTTGCCGCCTTATCAGCTCAGCAAAGTGCTGGTAAACAGGAATTTATGTCTCTAGATTGGTGTATGATTGACCTACTTTTTTGGCTTTCTTTTGTTGAAGTAAGTTTGCATTGGTTATTAATAGTGAATTGTTTATTCATTATCAAGTGACATCTTCCAGAACGCGCTTAAAAGATTAGAGGAGGAATCTTATTTATCTCTAGAAATGTCGAATAAGATGTTGTGGAAGTGATAGTAGAACTATTGTTGTCAAATAGAAGCAACTGTCATATGAATCTTTGCTGTCGGAGATCATTATTAAGGTTAAACAAATGTCATGGAAAACTGTTTCTTTGTTGCAAAACTTGGAAAATTTTTAGTTGGGAGAGACTGACAAATATATCTTACTTTATGATGATTAGAAGAGGTTTGAGATGGGATGAAGGTAGCTTACATAGACAATACATTTGGTTGACATTTTATGTTTCTTTCTTTTTTTTTTTTTTTTTGAAAATTTGAAGAAATCATAATATCTTTGTACTGGTTGATTTCTTAGTATTTCTATACTCTTCTATATTGTTTGGTTAGTAACAAGATAGAAATGCTTCAAGTTCATCATTGACTTGGAAATTGTTTGCATTAGAACAAATTGATGCTTGATTTTAGTAGCTTAAAATTAGATAGGAGTACATTGAAACGATTGGCAATCCTTAGAAAGGACACTTGAGGGGAGGATATAACAAGTAAATGTAATTCTAACGAAAAATGTTAACAATTTTTTTTTGTAATTTTTAGGATAACAATTCCATAATGTAGAAGGTGAAGCCCTACAAATATTATGCTTATATCTTAATCCATTTGTGGTTAGTTTCTCACTTCACATTTATATTTATTAAGTATATTGTCAGTCTTCCACATTTGACTATTGTTGACCTTGTGATGTGTCTGATGGCCTCATATATGAGGTGAAGCAATTTCAAATAGTGAGGGGAAAATGTTGGCATCCAAATGAACGCATTTCGTTTGTAGGATGTTAATTATACTAGCTGTGGATCATAGTTTCCTGTGTGGTCTGGGATCATTAGATTCCTATTGGGATTTATTGGCTTTCACTTGTTTTGAAGAAATTTAAACTAAGAGGGTGTTTGTTTGAGTTTATTTTTTAGTTTTTAGCTTGTAGCTCAACAAAAAGTTAAGAATATTCAAACAAGTGTGCATATAACTGTTTGCTTGTGTTTCTGATTCTAATCAAGAAGCACACATTCTCCTTAGTTGTAGCTTTTAGTTTACAATTTTACCTATTAACTTCTAGTTTAACTCACAACCACGTATTTTTAGCTATAATCCATAATTCACAATTTTAGCTATACCATACAGCATCTAAGCTATCAATAATATATGACAAGGTGAATTCATTAAAGAATGGATAGTCCTTATCCTAAGTGGAGATAAGCAAGTTGCCATGAAGGACAACTGGAAATTCTTTTCCATATATTCATTCAGAAACTTAAAGCAATTATTACTTTGAACAGTGGAACACGAAGTATTGGAGAGAGAGAGATTGGAAGGCTTCGAGCCTTGTTTCAGCAACAACAGTTGCAGCAACAGCAACTGCAACCATCGTCTAGCCATCGACGCAACAAAAGTAGAGGCCTTGATTTACAATTTGCAAATCTTTCCTTAAAGCATAAGGACGCCACTTCTGGTTGATGTATTGTATCGGTTCGTGTTTTATATAGAATCGCACGATTTTAAGTTTGAATTTGGTTTAATTCAGGATCAATCCCAAATTGCTTGTATTCAAAATGATAGTTTGAAATCAGTGCATATATATATGAACAAAATGAAATCAGTATATATGAACGAAATCAGTGCATATACGTACCAGCAAAAATGCGCCAAAGGAGGGAAGAAAGAGAAGCGATGAGACAGAGAGGATGAATCTAGGGTTTGTGATTTGGAAGTGTTTTGCGTTTTGGAATTTTGAAGTATTTACGGTTTGAAAGAAAGTGTTTTGCTCTAGTTGAATCGCGTTTTGGGATAGAATAATTCGCGTTTTGGTTGGGACAGAACAATCCGAGAATCAAAAATGAAAGCGTCCAAGTGTTTTTATAAACGATACACTCAACGGCGTTTTTGTAGAGGATATTTTAAAAGTAAAAACAACATCATTTAAAATGACGTTTTCTTTAGAAAATGTGGAAAGCGTCATTCCAAATGACGCATTCTAAGGAAAATATAAAAAGCATCATTTTAAATGACGCATTATGAAGAAAATATAAAAAGCTTCATTCCAAATGATGCATTCTAAAGAACATATAAAAAGCATCATTTAAAATGACGTTTTCCTTAGAAAATATAGAAAGTGTCAATTTCAATGACGTTTTCCTTAGAAAATCAAGAAAGCGCCATTTGTATTGGAGCTTTCTTTGTAAAAATTATAAAAAGATCGAAACATGCTGGAAATGACGAAAAAATACTGAAAGCGTCTTTGTAAAGACGCTTTCATGTAGAATGGGAATAAAGTTTTGAATCCCCCATTTCATTTATTAAGTTCAAATTCGAGCTTACAGGGAGAAAAGATCCAATAAAATGGTGGGGAAAAACGTTAGGACTGTTGAAAAATCGGATGAACCTATAGTTTGGTATGGGTTGAACGATTCAAATCGGTTATAATTTAGGGTATTGTTAGTATATAGGCTATTCCTGGGTTGAGCAAACAAAACCATTGTGTTTGTACCTTTGTTTTTGGGTTTGGGGGTTTTGAGTGTTTGTGTCTAGGTTCTCTATCCTGCTCACATTCAGTAAGCCCGCTCTGATCCTTACATGTATATGGCACTCACATACACACATCCATATGCATTCACATTATATCATTAGGGTAGTTTGTGTATATTATTGCCTTAGAGAATTCGTGACTTACTACGAATTCTAAGCACTAGCGTGCAAAGGGGATCGAGCTCCTTGTAGCGCTCTGAAGCGATCGTAGAACGCCTGAGCGGCATCGAGCAACAAACATTAAATTGTGCCTATCTTGATAAGCCGAGAGTTAAGACATTGAGGCGCACGAAGAGAGCCCGTAGAGAGCTCGAGCGGCCCTGTTTAATGTCTTAATTTCTCGTTGTTGAGAGTTGGGTTTTCCAAGCGCCTGTAGAACCCAAACAACGATCCAGCTCAGCAGTGAACCCCTAACGACTCTCATTGGTGTGGGCAGAAAAATCCTGCCATCTTTAACTACGCCCGAATAGCCCTCGAACACAATATAGCACTTACGGCAGGCTCGAAGAGCGATCGAGCGCCAGTGTGTTTGTCTATCTGTGCACCTCATACCCACCATTAGTTTTGTGAGAATCCTCTCCCAGCCATCTTGGTTGTTCATGAAGGAGCAAATGCTGCCTCTTAGGCTCCCTCAAGCCTTGGTGTTGGATCCCACTGTGAACACTTAATGATGCATCATAAACCCAAGGGAATACATCCTCCTTCCTTCATTAAGGTTGTATGTATGTCTATCTATGTTAGGTATAGATTTCCTTAGGTTTTATATGATGTATCTAGTTGTTAGGATAATATACTTAAAATCAATATTTTTATGTATTTTATTATCTTGGATCCGTGGAATATTAACGAAAAAAAATTGAGATGTATTTGCATATTTCGTTTCATATTTACTGTGTGATGAGTGTATGCATAGTCCGTATATTTTGTCTAGTATTTGACTTATCGCATGGAGCGGGGAATATCGGGTCAAAGGTTCGGACAAAATATACAGGTGGACTCATAATCACAATGGACCTCGACAATCCATTGGTACGATTGTAGCACATCGTTTGAGTAACTGGTCTTGGCTAGGCCAGATGACTCGAATTCCAGTTTAGGAATTTGATGTCTGAGCTCAATGTATTAGTACACTAGGAGTACATTGAGCAAGATCATTAGGATGATTAATTCTATACTGACTATATGAATTTATCCACATCCTATATTATCATGAATTACACGTACTCTTAATCCCGACGTGATTGATCGAATAATGTTCGGATGATGCGTAGTACTTTGAGTCACCAATTGTTGATATTTCGATATTATGATCAATATGACCGGTGGGTTAGGAACTGTCGTTATCCATTCAATGGTTGATAATCAATTGACGAAAGCCACATCCGACTTAGGTTGAAGAATTCCTGTCGTGCGCTTTGCTTATAAGTTTTGTTATGCCAAACTTGTACAGTGGATCAGTTGATCCAGCATACTCAATAAGTTAAGTGGTGCGTGTGTGAGGAAAAGATGATTTTCGAACTGGGTTGTTAGTAACCTAATTCGATTATCGGGAATCCATATCTTAAATGTGGGGAGACTACGGTGCATTTGATAACGGGAAACTCGAGACACAAATCGAGTTTAGGGTCGGGAGTTCAGTCAAGACCTTTATTTGAATAAGTCTTGGTTTGCACACAGAACGATCTAACTCGGGGATTGAGTTAGCGATATCCAGTTTTCTCATGCGGTTATCGCGAGTCCTATACTTCCTCGTGATCCCTCACATAGCCCGATTATATGCGCGAAACATTTCTTGTTGGTTTCAGTTATTATTTAATTTAATTTGATCGTCGGATATTTTACCGGGATGGTTGGGATATTAAATTAAATAATCAGGGGCGTTTTGGTGTTTGGTAGACCTTGGAATTTTATCCGAAAGTGGCTGGCCCTAGGGAATATTATTACCTAATTAATTTTGTTAAAGATATACTTTGTGTATCTTGGAATCAAAGGAATACGTAGCATAATATTTGGTGGTGAATTTTTAGGAGGAAAATTAGATTTTCTCTCCTTCTCTCCTCTCCGTCTTAGCCGGCCACTACGGTATATTTTATATATGATGTGGTGGTATTTTTCACCACTCCAAGCCGAGTCATCGAAATACCTGGATTGGGATTCCAGAAAGACACATCTATATCACTATCATATTTATCAAGATGAAAGTGATACTTTCACAAGCCCCGATCCATGATCCGACCTCTGAAGACCCGTCCGACCTACCTGGGCCTATGATCGGCATTCTTGGCCTACGACCTTCCAATGGGCCGAGCCTAGTACTGCATCTCTAGGCTTTGCTGACTATATGGGCCGATCATCGACCTATCAAATTCATTCAGATCATACAGCCAGAGCTATATGCCAAGTATCAGAGCTATACGCCAAGTATCAAAGCTATACGACAATTATCAGAGCCATACGCCAATTATCAGAGCTATACGCCAAGTATCAGAACTATATTCCTATTATCAGAGCTATACGCCAACTATCCGAGCTATACAGCATGTATCAGAGCTAAGTGCTAATTATCTAAACCATGTCTACTAAATAGGTCTACCGATGACCTATCTTTTTCACACAAACTATAGAGCCGATCAAAGGACTCACTCTGATCCATCATATCCACTAGACCCTTTCGATCGGGTCACTTCAGTTCGGCAGCGAACGTATCTTCGACAACGAGTTGTAGGATAACGGGTGATGATAACAGGGAACACTTACCAGACCGACCTCCAACAACGTTCAGGCACGTGTAAAGGTTCTGCACAAGGTAATAAATGGGAGTTAATATTTTCCCCTGCCAGCTTCTTCGGTCACGTGAGGGGCTCCTATCCCGATGACTGATCCAAGGGACTTTAGCCTATCTCAGAAAGGCCCTCATCTAAAGGGGCCACGTGTCCGCCGACCATACAACGCGTCGACCGATCAGACCACATATATATTCATAAGGTAACCTCCATTCCAGGTACAATTAATGCATAACATTCAATTTCATTATAAATAAAATACTGTTAACCTTCTTCTCCGCCTTCTCTCTACAATTCAACACCTTAGCTACCTTACAGTTTTACGGTTATCTATTCATTTCGTTACTGACTTTATCATCGGAGAGGGTACGCCGGGACACCGGCACCCTGTCCTAACCGGTTCGCTACACATTTCAGGCCCATTGATCACCAGTTCGAAACCCGACAGAATCTTGACGCTATTAATTGGCGCCGTCTGTGGGAACGATTTATAAATTTATTGATAGTATTGGTTTCCTCCAGGGGACTGTCTGCACCTATTCAATGGATAGCCCAGAAGTTTCCATGATTGATGTTACCAACTTGCAACCCACGAAGAATCCACATCGTCCTTCTTCGCCTACTCCTTTGCAAAATCAGAATCAACAGCTGGCCGACGCAATCTAACAACTCATCGTCCACAATATGGATCTCCTCCAGTAGGCCCGGGCTCTAGAGAAATCCCAAGTTCCAGTGGAAGGCGTCCATCAATCTCAAACCTCTCATGGTGAGGGGGGCATGAGTCAGATCCATTTTGAAGGGCGGCTCGGTGTAGCAATAGAGGACGCTAATGAGCGACTACATGAGGTCAGAGCAGAAGTCGAGGAGATGAGGTTGGCGTTACGGGAGAGAAGCATCTCCGACGATGGCCGCTGGATTTACCAGGAGGCTTTTCCTTTTGACTCTGCCGTGATGGAGGCTCCCTTGCCGCAGGGGTTCATAGTCCCGTAGATCGACCTGTTTGACGGAACTACCAACCCATCTGACCATGTAGATACCTTCTGAACCAGGATGTACCTATATGCCGTCCCACAGGAGATCATGTGCTGAGCTTTCTCGGTAACTCTCCAGGGACCGGCTAAGACTTGGCTCACCCAACTCCAGCCAAACATCATCCAGTCGTTTCCTCAGCTCCCCTAGGCATTTATCTACTATTTTGCTACAACCTAGAGACGTCGAAAGCGGGCCACATCCCTTCTGGGTATTAGCCAAGGAAGTGAAGATTCTCTTCGTGCTTATGTGAGCCGGTTTAATCATGAGGCTCTTCAGGTCGATGAAGGAAGTGAGGAAATCATGATGACAGCTTTCTTGAGAGGATTGCAACCATCCCGATTCCTTTTCGTAATATCGGAAGATCCACCGAAAAGTATGTCCGAGCACATGAGAAGGGCCCAGAAGTACACAAGTACGGTAGATGTCGTGGAGTCCCGACGGTCTAGTGCCCCTGGGGGACTGCCCAAACCAGTTAAGGAAGAGTGGATCCGAGCTGATGGACCAACGAGGAGCAGTATCATGAAGAGCTTGAGGTTTTATGAAGACGATATTCGACCAAGACAAGAGGAAGCAACCATCAGGAAAAACAGGCATCGTGGCAAATCCAGGATTCATCACTACACTCCTCGTAATTTTTCTTTACTTCAAGCTTTGGCCCATATCTGGGGATGCAAGGAGCCCGGCCGACCAAATAAATAAATGCCCACTTTGGCTCAACAACCAAAGGATCAGTACTGCGAGTTCTACTTGGGCTACGGACATGACTCCGAGTAATGTAATCAGCTCAAGGTTTATGTGGAGAGGATGATCAGACTGGGGAAGCTGGATGAGCTTTGCTCTGACCGCCGAGAGATAAAACAACACCACCATTCCGGGTGCACCCCATTAAACCATACCAAACCCCAGATTTCACGATGGGGTAAGGCGCCGAGCAAAGATCACTTTGAAGTTCAGATGATAGCGAGTGGCCTCTCGGATCGGAGACCCCGACCATTACCAAATCTTAGCCGCTCCACTAAAGATCGGCTGTCCAGCTTAAGCTTGTCCGCTATGAATTTTGCCGACCAATATGACCGGTCGATCCAACAGCCCCATGATGATCCGCTGGTCATTATCCTGGTGATTAGCGGCAATATGGTCCGGAGAGTCCATGTTGATACGGGAAGCGCTGTTGAAGTCCTGTTCGTAGGAGATTTTGACTAAATGTAGAGGGGTCGGGATAAGCTTCAGCCAGTGGCCCTACCATTTATTGGAATCACGAGAGAAAGTGGATTCCCATTAGGAGCGATCTCGTTGCCTACAACCTTAGGGGATGGGAAGAAAAAGGTTTCAGGAATGTTAACCTACATGGTAGCAGACTTGCCATCGGCCTACAATGCCATATTAGGTCGCGTTTCTCTCTTTCAATTCCAGGCATCTGTTTCCATTTACCATTTGAAGATGAAATTCCCCACCCCTGAAGGAGTAGGGTATGCCCAGGGCGATCAAGAGTTGGCCCTAGAATGTTACGCGATCAACCTGGAGGAGGCGGCTATCGGTGAGGCTTCACATCCGTCGGGTTTACCAATTAAAGGTATTGACCCTGGTCCCGATGACGACTAGTGGCGTCCCCAACCTGCCGAAACTCTAAAGGAAATATCGGTTAGCCGAACAGATCCAATGAGAACGGTAAAAATTGGGACACAGTTACAAGGCGACCTGAAGGATTCATAGGTAGAATTCCTAGCGATGCAGAGGGATTTGTTCACCTAGAGCCACAAAGATATGCTGGGGATATCTCCAGACTTCATGGTTCACCGACTGAGTGTCGATCCCAACATAAAACCAGTCAAGCAGAAGCACCGAGCATTTGCACAACAACGGCAAGATGCCATCATGGAGTAAACGAACAAGCTTAAAGTGGTGGGATTCATGAAAGAGGTGATATACCCAGATTGGTTGGCCAATGTGGTGATGGTAAAGAAGATGAATGGGAACTGGAGGATGTGCATGGATTTCACCGACCTAAACAAAGCTTGTCCGAAGGACAACTACCTCATGCCTGGAATTAATCTTTTGGTAGATTCCTCCTCAGGTCATGAGCTCCTTAGTTTCATGGATGCCTTCTCCGGCAACAATTAAATTCTTTTGCACGAGCCCGATTAGAAGAAAACTTTTATCACCCCCAGAGGTACCTACTGCTATAAAGTTATGCCATTCAGACTCAAGAACGCAGAAGCCACTTATCAACGGACAGTCAATAAGATGTTCGAAGCACAGATCGGATGTAATATGGAGGTCTGCATTGATGATATGCTGGTCAAGAGCCGAACTGTCGATCGACATCTAGCCGATCTCGCCGAAGTATTTCGAGTTTTGGAGCAGCATCAGATGAGATTCAACCGTGCCAAATGTGCCTTTGGCGTATCCTCCGAAAAGTTCCTTGGCTTCCTAGTTAGCCAAAGGGGAATAGAGGCAAACCAGGATAAGATTCGAGCTATCATCGACATTCAGCACCTACAAAACCCAAGGATGTGTAACGTCTCACAGGGAGAGTGGAAGCCCTCAACCGCTTTGTCTCGCGATCAATAGACAAATGTTTGCCCTTCTTCAATGTTCTGAAGAAGGCTTTCATCTCGGCGGGGGAATGCTGTTAGGGTTTTTCTGACCTTAAGGCCTACTTGGCCAGCCCTCCTTTATTATCAAGGCCAATGCCAGACGAAGAGCTCTTCCTATACCTGGTCGTTTCCCAGTTGCCGTCAGTGTAGCGCTTATCAGGAATGATTTGGGCCAGTAGAGACCTATATACTATATCAGTAAAATCCTCCTTCCAGCCGAGACCAGATATCCCACCCTGGAGAAGCTAGCATATGCCCTTATGATTGCATCAAGAAGGATACGGCCTTACTTCCAGTTGCATCCTATCGTGGTTCTTACGGACCATCCACTGAGGAAAATTCTTCAAAAGCCAGAACTCTCAAGGCGACTGGCTCAATGGTCCAACGAGCTCAGTCAATTCGAGATGGAGTTCCTACCACGGACATCGTTAAAGGGCCAGGCAGTAGTAGACTTTCTAGTCGAACTAGTGGGACTGAATCAGACGGGAGATCAAGAGCCGCAAATCGAGTGTCAAAGCGCTTCGCCCGATTCCAAGGCCCAAGTGATTGACCCATTGATGGCATGGAAGGTATACATTGACGACTCATCGCGAAGGATCCTCGGGGGACTCGGGCTCTATTTTCTATCACCACAGGGTGACTAGATAAAGCACGCCATTCGGTTGGAATTCCTGGTGACTAACAATGAGGTCGAATATGAGGCCCTCATCAGGGCTTTACAGCTGGGCCAAGATTACGGGGCCGACCAAATGGCGATTTACACGGATTCCTAGCTCGTCGTGCAACAAATCAATGGCCGATGTGAGGTGAGAAGTGAAAGTCTGAAAGGATACGTAGCTGAGGCCAAACGTATTCTCGACAGCTTCAAAGCAGCAGAATCAATAAAATTCCATGGTTGGAAAACATGGAAGTAGATCGGCTTGCCTAACACGCCTCGGGAGTTCTGGAACAAGAGGTAGAGGGCGTATCATTCGTAGTGGCGCAACGATGAATCTTATCTCCAGCTCCGGAGACACTTCCAATACAGATTTTTGGGAATGATAGTTGGGCGACACCTATTGTCAACTTCCTCCGTACAGGAGATCTCCTAGCAGACAAGATGGAAGCTCAGAGGCTCAGATCAAGGGCCAGCAGGTATTTACTAATTGGAGACATGTTATATCGGAGGGGTATCCTGGTTCCATATCTTCGATGTGTTGATCCCCAAGAAGCCCAATATGTTATGGGAGAAATACATGACAGAATGGGCAAAAACCATTCGGGGTCCGAGCCCTCACCGGGAAAGTAGCCAGGGCTGGATACTATTGGCTAACCATGACCGAAGACGCAAAGGCATTTGTAGCCAAATGCGAAAAATGCCAGCATTTTGCAAATACCTCACATAGAACCCCTGCCAACCTCACCACTTTGGTCTCCCCCTGGCCTTTTGCACAATAGGGACTGGATATCGTGGGGCCTCTTCCTATGGCGCAGGTACAATTTAAATTTCTGTTGGTAGGTATCGACTACATTACCAAGTGGGTGGAGGCTCAGCCCTTAGCCAAAATCACAGAACAAAACATAACACAATTTGTATGAAAGATGATCATCAGTAGATTTGACATGCCAAAGACTATTGTGACAGATAACGGGAAGCAGTTCGACAACAAAAGATTTCGAGATTTCTGTGCTGACTGGGACGTTGAGCTCCACTTTGCTTCACCGGCTCATCCCCAGTCCAACGAGCAAGTAAAAGTTACAAATCGCTCATTGCTCAAGATTATCAAAACCAAGCTCGGCAAGGCCAAGGGGTTATGGGCCGAAGAACTTCTGGGAGTCCTCTGGGCTTACCGCACGACGACCAGAACTCTAACAGGTGTCACACCTTATCTGCTGACCTACGGACATAAAGTAGTCACTCCGATCGAACTGGGATTGCCCAACGCCAGAACGACCCTGTTCGATCCGGCTCAGAACGATTAAGAGCTGGCCCTGAACCTTGACCTGATTGAGGAAGAGCGAGACAAAGCGGCACAACGGGTGTCAACCTATCAGGACCGCATGCGATACTACTACAATGCTAGAGTTCACGAAAGAAGTTTTTAGCCAGGAGATCTAGTGCACAGAAAGGTGATGCTGGCTACTAAGGACCCTTCAGAGGGAAAGCTCGGTCCATCATGGGAAGGGTCGTACGTCGTTAAAGCCATAGCAGGAAAAGGAGCCTACATGATCCAAGATATGGAAGGACAAGACCTACCTCATCCGTGAAATGCCGAGCATCTCAAAAAATATTACCCTTAAATGAGGAGCAAAGGTCGACCAAGAAAAATCAATCCCAGGCTCAAACGCTCTTTGAAGGTAGCAGATGAATCATCCCTTGGTCAAATCGAATGAGTACTTCTTTTTGAAGACACCATGAGGCATATCACAACCTTGCAGGACAAATTCTGTAAACCCTATGGGGCATGCCTACCAATCTTATCAATTATTTTCCTCAATGAAGAAACTCATGCTCTCACACTGAGTTCATTATATCATCATGATCGGTCGGAAGACCCATGCCCTCGTGTTGGGCTCAATTATTTTCCTCAATGAAGAAACCCATGCCCTCACGCTGAGTTCATTATATCATCTTGATCGGTCGAAAGACCCATGCCCTCGTGCTGGGCTCAATTATTTTCCTCAATGAAGAAACTCATGCTCTCACGCTGGGTTCTTTATATCATCTTGGTCGGTCGGAAGACCCATGCCCTCGTGTTGGGCTCAATTATTTTCCTCAATGAAGAAACTCATGCTCTCACGCTGAGTTCATTATATCATCTTGATCGGTCGGAA
>JAULLG010569103.1:0-10092 GCA_035668355.1 Sarracenia leucophylla
CATCATATGAATAAATATGAATCTCGGTATACATATCCTCTCAATATTTATTCTCATTTAATATTTCCGGGATCCGAATAGTGAAATACTCAAAAGCATGGCTTTTAAGTATACAACCCTAACAGGCCTAATATCCTTTCCAAAAATTTAATATAGTTTTCAAATGCATAATAAGGTGTATATTCTCAATTTCTCAGTCTAAAAGAAGAACAATGAGATTCACAACGACTTTGGTTGAAGACAAAAATATATCTATGAGTAAGTGTAATAATACACTCAGAACAAAAGATAAGGCTCAAAAACTCACTAAGGGTTAAGTCTCTACCATTTTTGACTTTTCAATTATCTTTCCCTATCAAAATTTATTGGCATGCTAGCTAAATAATTAATCAAATGTGCAAAGAATACCAGGTGGTTCGGTTTTGATCATTATTCACTCAAAATTTTTGGAAGTTTAAAAGTTAACTCTTGTTTTTCTCATTGAAAATACATTGTTTAGAAGTTTATTTTTAACTTTTTCAGACAACATATTTCAGTCAAAATTTTGTATACTTTTATAAGAAAACAATATTGATAATTATCTCACCCCCAACTTAAAATGGACAATATCCTCATTGGAAAAAAATAAGGTTAAGGTAAAGGGAAAGTAAAGTTCCCAATATTGGCCGCAACTTGTTTATTTTGTACAACCTATTGAAACTTACTGAATTACGCAGTTAAATGCCACATGTATAAAAATAAAGTATGTAAAGAGTATGGCAATAATAAAGTAATCAACAGACAAGTGCAACTAAACTGAATACTACATTTTATTCCATTTGATTTCTTATAAAAGAGTACAAAATTCAGACCAACGGCCTATGAGAAGGAACACGATGCCAAACATGACAAAAATAAAAGGACAAATAAAATAATATAGAAAATAGGTATTGGGGGAGGGGTGTATTTGGTGGTGGAAATGGAGGGTTGTCATTGAGTTAGATAATGACGGTGTTGCCGATGTTATTTCAGAAGAAAATTGTCAGTTGTGATTATTGATCCGGAAGATGATGAAGCAAGGCATCAGGGATTTTTTTTGAACGAATACAATTTCTAAGACTTCAATAGGCCTAAAGAAATTTTTGAAACAAACGGCCTTTTTGTGAGCACACCAGACATCTCCTCACTGATGACTATGTTACTCTAACATCGTAGAAGATGAGTCTTTTATACGTAGATTCCCAAGAGTTAGATTCCTTATAGTACATCCTCAATTTGATCTTCGTATTGATTAAGCTGGTAGCTCAGGGCATTAAGAATGGATGTGTCTGCAAAGCCATAAAGGGGTGTCTCAACCCATCCAGTGGGCTTACTCATACCTCTCCTGACCGCTTTGGAGATATGTCGACCTCGGGAATAGTAATACACCTTGAAACGTGTATTGCAGTGGTCTACTAGTCCACAACAACTTTTCTTGAGGAAATATCTACAGAATCCATGTCTCTTAGTTCGACATTTCAAGGCATAGAAAATCTTGCCTTGAAATGGCTCTTGCTAACCAGAGCTTGGCACATGATCCATTTAACCTCGACATGCGAAGAGGGAAACTCAGTCAAAAGAGTAGTTTAGCATCTTTGGACGAAAAAAAGATGGGTCTTTTAGACTTAGATTTCGAAGAGTCAGATTCCTTGTAGTACATCCTCAATCTGATCTTTGGATTTATTAGGCCGGTAGCACAGAGCATTATTGCTGGATGTGTCTGCAAAGTCATGGAGAGGAGTCTCAACCCGTCCAGCAGGCTTACTCATCCCTCTCTTGACCACTCTAGAGATATGTTGACCTCGGGAACAGTAGTACACCTTGAAACATGTGTAGTAGTGGTTTACTAGCCCGCAACAACATTCCTTAAAAATTTCGAGGTTGCTTCGCATTCTTTCACTCCACCCAACTTGAACATATCAATGGCCGCATTGGTAGAGTGTCCTTCATTATTTGAAATATCTCTGGGTTCCCTCCCAAACCGGGCTAAGTATAATGTCTTCAGCCAGACTTGGCCAGCCGATCACTGGACTAGCTGGGTTGGATCGGAGAGGTCTATGGATTCGGATGTGGGATCCATGGATATGCCTTCTATGTAGGGTTTCAGCCGTTGCCCATTGACGTGCAAGAAGTGGCCAGTTTTCGGGTTGAACAGTTGGCGGGCACCATGTGGGTAGACACGGGTCACCACATATGAGCCTCCACATCAAGATTGGAGCTTGCCATGGAACAATCGTAACTTGGCATTGAATAACCAGACTTTTTGATTGGGCTTAAATGTCTTCCTATGGATATGCTTATCCCGGAATGATTTCATTCGAGCCTTATAGATCATGGAATTGTTATACGCCTTGTTACATAGTTCCTCTAGCTCAGTGAGTTGTAATCGACAATGGGTACCGACATCAGGCATGTCGAAGTTAAACATTTTGATAGCCCAATATGCTCGGTGTTCCTACTCAACTGGCAGGTGGCGGGGCTTTCCAAAGACCAGACGGTATAGGGGCATTCCGATTGGGGTTTTATAGGCTGTACGATACGCCCAAATGGCGTCATCCAGCCTTTCGGATCAATCTTTCCTTTTAAGACGAATGGTTTTCATTAGACTATTCTTAATCTCCCTATTAGATACTTTGACTTGGCCACTGGTTTGTAGATGATTTGGGGTGGCAACCCTATGTTGTATCGAGTAGCGTCGAATGAGGGATGAAAAAAATCTATTCAAAAAGTGCGTACCGCTATCACTGATGATTGCTCTCGGCTTTGTGGTCATTCGATGTGATTGCCGTGGCTTCGACCCTTTTGGATACATAGTCAACTGCTACCAGAATATATTCACATCCAAAGGATGGTGGAAATGGTCACATAAATTCGATGCCCCAAAGGTCGCAGATTTCGACAATTAAGATTTGGTTTAGAGGCATCATGTCCTTTGCAATCATTGTGCCAATATGCTGGCATCGCATGCATTTCTAACAATAATCATGGGCATCTTTGAATAGTGCTCACCAGTAGAATCAACTTTGTAGTACTTTGGCGGCGGTCTTCTTTCCACTAAAGTGTCCTCCACATGCTAATGAGTGACAGAATCGAAAAATGCTTTCTACCTCATCCCTGGGTACGCACTGTCATATGACTTGGTCAGTGTAATATTTAAAGAGCTCCGGCTCTTCCTAGAAGTAGTACTTAACTTGTGAGAAAAATCGGTCCTTTTTCTGTTTGGACCAACCGTTTGGGATGCGTCCTACTGCCAAATAGTTGATTATATCAGCATACCAGGGCGGTTGGATAGTAGCGACCGAGAACAATTGCTCGACCGAGGAACGAGTCTCATACATGCACGTGGTCAGTGGGGGACTGCACTAAGAGTCCGGAGAGATGATCAACTATAGAATTTTTAGTGTCCGTCTTGTCACAGATCGTAAGATCAAATTCTTAGAGAAGCTGGATCTAATGAATCAAGCGTGGTTTTGTGTCTTTCTTAGACAGGAGATGCCTAAGGGCAGCATGGTCAGTGTAGAAAATAACCTTAGATCCTAGTAGGTATGACCGAAACTTGTCCAGCACAAAAACTATTGCTAGCAGCTCCTTCTCGATGGTGGTATAGTTTAACTATGCATCGTTCAGAGTCTTACTGGCATAATAAATGGCATGAGGGACCTTGTTCTCTATTTGCCCAAGTATAGCTCCCAAAGCATAGGTAGAGGCGTCGCACATAATTTCGAAGGGTATGGTCCAATTCGGTGACTATATGATCGCTGCTGTAGATAAAGCATCTCGGAGTCATTCGAAGGCACGTGTGTAGTTATCATCAAATTCAAATGTTGCCTCCTTGGCGAGAAGATCATAAAGGGGCATCGAGATTTTTGAGAAATCTTTGATAAATCTTCAACAGAATCCAGTGTGGCCTAGGAACAAGCGGATCTGTCACATAGTTATGGGTGGTGGAAGTTGAGGGATGAGGTCGACTTTAGCTTTGTTCACTTCTATTCCTCATTTGGAGACTATGTGCCCCAACACGATCCCTTATTGGACCATGAAGTGACTCTTCTCACAGCTAAGTACCAGGTTTGTCTCTTGGTAGCGTTTAAGCACGAGGGTCAGATTTGAGAGACAATCTTCGAACGAAGGACCAAACATGGAAAAGTCATCCACAAAAAACTTCAAGAAAATTTTCTACCATGTTAGAGAAGATGGACATCATGCACCTTTGAAAGGTGGAAAGTGCGTTACACAACCCGAACGGCTTGTGCCTGTAGGAGAATGTGTCGAAGAGGCAGGTAAAAGTGGTCTTCTCTTGGTTCTCAAGGAATACAAGTACTTGGTTATAGCCAGAGTAGCCATCCAAAAAGCAGTAATAGCTTTGCCCGGCTAAACGCTCCAGGATCTGGACAATAAAAGGCAAAGAAAAGTGGTCTTTCCTTGTCATGGCATTTAGCTTGCGATAATCGATGTAGACTCCCCAACCAATAGTTGTTCGTGTAGGGATGGATTCTCCTTTATCGTTCAATACTATAGTGATCCGGACTTCTTCGGCATGACTTTCGTGGGGCTCACCCATTTACTGTCTGAAATTGGGTATATAATGCCCGCATCTTGCAATTTTACTACCTCTTGCTTAACGACTTCCTTCATGTTGGGATTCAGCCTCCATTGCATTTCACGTGTAGGCTTGGCATCCTCCTCAGAATTGATGCGATGCATGGAAATGGATGGATTGATTCCTTTCAAGTCGGCCACCGACCACCCTACGGCTCCTTTGTGGGCTTTAAGGACTACAGTCAATTTCTCTTCCTAGATAGGTATTAAGTCTGAGGCAATAATGACCGGTAGGGTACTAGTGGGCCTAAAAAAGATGTACTTGAGTGAGCTCAGTAGAGGCTTCAACTCAAGTGCTGGTGGGGATTCTAGGGATAGCATGGCGGGTACGGATAAGAGTGGGGGTAGTTCTTCTAAGCGGGACACCCATGGAGGTGTTTCCACGTAATCTTCCATTTCCATCTTGGCTTTGGTTTCATTAATAGTTGTATCACGCTCTAAAAAGTTCCTCGAAATAAGCCAAATAGACTTTCAGGGTGTCATCGGTGAAGATGACAGGTAGGGCTTGGTGTGTTGCCTTCGTAATGTGGTCGATTGCAAAGAAATCAACTTCTAGTGTGGGATGGTGGGAGGGATGACACACATTGAGTCGTGGCTTCATATTGCCAAAAGAGACGTCCATCCCCTCAGTTTGGCGATTGATACATGCATTGGTTGTGGCTAAAAATGGGCGTTCAAGAATTACAGGTGTTTGTCTCCTCGTATTTGTGTCACATTTAGTGTCTAGTTTATAAAGTCGACAGGGAACAAGAATTTGTCAACCTTGACTAGTACATCCTCGATTATACCTCGGGAAACTTTAACTGACCTATCTACTAACTAGAGAGTGACAGGGGTTGGTTTCAACTCTCCAAGACCGAACTGTTCGTATACGAAATATGGGAGATGGTTCATACTAGCTCCTAAGTCCAAGAGTGCCTGGTCGATCTGATGATCACCGATCACACATGAGATAGTTGGGATCCCTGAGTCTTGTAACTTTGGGATCAAATCATAGCTTAGGACTAAGCTAATGTGCTCGGTTAGCAGCACTTTCTTGGGGACACTTGTTTGTGTCTTTTTGATTTTCTTTTAAAGCACTTAGGCAAGCACACAGATATGTATATATGTAAGTATAGAAAAGTAAAGAGAGATTGAGTTAGAGGTACAATACAATATTTATAATGGTTCGGTCCTTCCGACTTACGTCCACTCTTCAAGAGCCTTGGACATTCCAAATCCACTATTTGGCGATTCTTGATTGGGTGAATCGAAACCGTGTACAACAAGAATCCTTTAGATGGGTGAAACATAACCCAAGCTTTTTTAAGGCAAAGAGGAACCTATTACAGAGATATGTTTGATTTGGTGTAGTAATGGAACTCCTTGATAAGTAGATGTACAAAGATTAAAGCTCACTTACAATAATCTCTCACACTCAAGTATTTAATGGACAATGAATGCTCTAGGGTGAGAGATTGAAGAATAAAAGCTAAAGAGTAATTTAGTGTAGTAGAAAAATAGAGCAATAAGGTTTTCATAGAAGTTTTAGCTCGTTGGTTGTAGGGCTCAATCAATAAGATAGTGTGATAGAGTATTCTCCGATCTTGAATCTTCAAATCTTCTTACTTTTATATATTCTCTAGGAAATATGACCATTGGGGTCAAACCACACTCCAAAACATTTCCATTTGAGTCTGTAAAATTTGAAATCCCAAACCAAAGTGACGAAATTCTTACGGAACTAACGAACTTTTGGCGCATCCAGGAAACTGATGAAATTTCTTCGAAACTGACAAAATTTCTTCGTAACTAGGTTGAGCGAAAGGACGAACTTTTCTTTGAACTGACAAAATTTCTTGTGGCCTCGAGGAGAGAGAAACGTCTCAGTATAAAACTGACGCAGAAATTGACGAACTTTTCTTCTCTTATCCTTGGATCAAAAACTGACGAAATATGTGGCAAAACTGACGAAATTTTTGACGAAGTTTCTTGTGGAACTGACGAAGTTTCTTACGAAAATTCTTGTGGAACTGATGAAGTTGTTTCGCATAGAAACTGACGAATTATATGAAGAACTGACGAAATTTCTTGACATAACTGACGAAATTTCTTGAGAACTGACGAACTTTCAAGTGTTGAAAAATCATTTTCTATACTTCCAAACTTGAGAAATTTTGTAAAAATGGACTTCATCTTAAAAACTTTTTATTAGAATTTTGAACACACAAAATATGAAAATTGGTTATCTTAGTACCTTAATTTCCTGAAAAACTCATACGAACACAAAACAAACATTAGTACCAAAACAAATACAATTGTTAGTTATAAGTCAAAACCAAGAGAAAACTTGATTGAATAACCCTTGGGCTAACAAATCTTGCTATTTACACTAAGTTAGGTTCAAGATATTATTTAATATTGTGTTTTTGTAATGTTTTTGTGATTTAGACAGGATTCGATAAGGTGGCACAAAATGAAAACAAAAAAGTAACAAAACAATAAAATAAACAAAATAATATGAAAAGTTAAGAAAAAGTCAAGACCAAACAGTTCCCATCCAGATGCTACCACACTTTCGCCTGGACGCTGCTTGCCAATACCGTCGGGATGCTCAACAATTTCTGTGAGGACACTCCAGCTGTTTCCATCCGGACGGTGTAGCCAACATACTCATAATCCAAGGACTCTAACTTTCTGAAATCTATAAATAGACCCTGACCCCCACATCATTTGACATCTGACCCCAGTGACGAAAAGACATTTCTCTCTCCAAAATTCAACTTCCGACCCTGATGAGCCAGTACTTGAAGGTCTTGGCCTCGACGAAAAGCTATTGATGAACATTGACATCAACTTGAATATGGATTCTGTCCCGACCATGCGTGGCTAAGTCTTCCATCTATTTTGGGTTACAATGAAACCCGAACCTAGTATTTTAAGAGTAGATTAATTTTTTTATTTTATTTTAGCTTTTTAATTGGTTTCGTTATACGACTATTTTATTTCCACAACATATTTGCGCGTTGAAAAAATATTTCTTTTTCATAAATGTAATTTTTCTTTAAGTTTTATATGATTGCATTAAATGTGGGTCGTATACCTATGCTTATTGTTAATTGAATACTTAAATATGAGATAGTTTATATCATGGATAGGACGAATAGTGCTCTGGACGAGTCGTGCTAAAATCCTGGATAGGTATGCTGTATTTAAGATTCCAGATTTTAATTCTATAACATAAGATATTTTATACTATTGACGAGACGGATTATGCTTCGGATAGTCTGTGCCGTATTCTTAAATAGGATATCCATTGTTTTCATGTAAATCTATCATCTCGAATATCCATATCGGTCATGTCACGATAGAATTAAATCTAATAAAAAACTAGATAAAATAGGAATTAATTGAAACTAGAATTCTAGGTGGAGGTGGATTTTAACCTGTGGTGGAACTTTCTCTAATTAAAACTATTTTTTTTTAAAAAAAATAGTTTAGTTAGCTTAGCTAGAGGTTGATATATATTACAATTAGTTTTTATTATAAAATCCAGGATTTATATATTTCTTTCAATTAAATTAAAATTTTTCTAAAGATTAAATAATTGATTAAAATATTAGTTGCCGCATATTTCTCATGGGAACAATCATGACTTACTGCCAACTACATGTTAGTGTTAAATCTTGAAAATAAACTTGATACAAGACGACACGTACCAGTTTTTGGCGCCGTTTCTGGGTAATATTGTCACACCTTGCTTTTTCTTATTTATTAATCACTTAATTATCTTATTAATTAATCTAATAAACATCCAGATGTGATCTAATAAGCGTACAACCTAATATTAATCTAATGCCACAAGGTTCAAATAGTATAATTGGTACCAAATAAACACACATGTAAGATTAATATCACAAACAAAACAACATCCAAATGCTTAAAGAAAGACAAGCTAACTACGCAATGGAATAAACATACAATACCTGGTCCATAACCCGTACATACAACCAAGATATATTAAAATCATCCTGATTCTATCACCAACCATACATTAAATGTAAGCGGTCTTAAGGCCTTACATTACAACATGATCTACAACAACACGGTAAGAATATACATTAATTAGAAAGTAAATGTAAATCTACAGTATATCATCAACATACATATCCCAGTCCATCCGTGAGTGGGACAAAATGTATCATCATGCAGAGTCCTCCTATGCTCTGCAGCTAACACTTGTGTGTTGTTTTCAATAAAAACAACACTTAACACGATGGCTAGTAGGATATACGACGAATAGTGAATATATGAACAACATGTGAGGTCAGTAATGAAACATAGTTAAATGTAAAACATTTAAAAGAAAACGATGTTTTCCATCTCAAAACCTTGTTCACATAACTGTTTTGTAAAAATCTGTTTTACAAATAACACCACACGTCACACATAAACACAACTACCCAAGTATCATAATGGGGATGCGCTAAGGCCCATAAGTTTGCTTAAAACCATTACGCGTACCTACGCAGGCCAACCTATGCATCGTAATGACGATATGCTAAGTTTCATACCTTAGCTCATAAATATCATGCTCACACCAGCACATGTATCGTAAGGAAGACAAGCTAAGTCCTATACCTTGACTTGTAAACATTATGAGGACAAACACACACCTGCTCAAATCACGTGTCATAATGAAGATATGCTAAGTCCATAGCTTAGATCATAATCATTACGACTACGCACCTGTTCAAGCACACAACTTCACCAACTTCCACTGCGAGAATCGCACACCCTGTGTATAACCCCTGAAAGAGTGTATACCATGTACCTTCACAGACTTCCACCATCGGGCAACACACCCTATATCATGTATATGTATATATATATAAATATATACATGCACCTTATACGAACTTTCATCGATGAGCGGCTCACCATATGTGCCCTACAGAGTAAATACCAAGTATCATTCACGAAATTGCACTGTCAAGCGGAACAACCCCTTTCGACTCACGTATAGAGCCTACGTAGCATGGACTCCAACTGTGAGGCTCGTACTCCCCGGTAACTTACGAAGAGTGTACATGTGTACTTGCCCCATCTGACTAGCTCGTAACTCCTGTGCAGCTCACAAAAGAGTATACACGTCTACTTGCTCTATCAGCATATATATATATATACTCTGCCCTCATATAGGGTCTAACTAGCACAGACTCCAACCGTGATGCTCGTACTCCCTGGTAACTCACTCAAGAGTATACACGTGTGGTAGCTTGTGTTGTTCCTACTACTAGTTTATACCAAAATCCTCACTACTGGGTAGATAGCGATGAGTCCGGATCGTTCCCACGAGGAAAATAGGCAGTTCGTCAAAATATCGCGGTTTTTATTTAATTTCAAAATACTAACTATAAAAGGGATTTTGGATTTTCTGAATTAATGTTAAACTATTTCTATTTAAATTAAACTAATTACTGAAATGAAATTTAA
>JAULLG010569211.1:0-10091 GCA_035668355.1 Sarracenia leucophylla
CACACACACACACACAAGATAAGGGGAATTAAAATAACCCTAATCTCCAATTATCAAGATAAGCCGCCGCCCCCTACTTCTCCCTCTCCTTGTGTTCTTGTTTTTAGTATCTATTGGAGACGGAACCAAGTGTCTAGAAGCTTCAATGTTCGTCTCAGTTTGGTGACCACACCCCGGAGTCGAGCACGTGCGAGTGTTATACGTGAGAAGGTCGTGAGGTCGTCTCTAAGGTGTCGTGGATCTCTAAAAACTTTACAACAATATTTCGTTCGGTAATAAATCTGTCCATCTCTTATATTTGTAGATTTTCGTGAAAAACATGCTTTAAAAACCATTTTTAAACTTCCGCTACGCCGGCTCCAACACTTGGTTCATAATAAACATATTTATCTATTTAGTGTCGTGGTTTTATCCCAGGGATTTATCGGGTTTCCACATAATATGTTTTGTATATTGTGGTCGTTGATTCTTTAGCTTTTTATAACTTTTTGTCAGTATGTTTACTAACCTTAACTTCTTATTTTATTATGTTAGAAAATTAATTTTTCAAATTAATAGAAAGTAGTTTTTAATTTGTCATCTTCTAACCTATTTACCCCTATAGGTTAGTTTAATCAGTTCACTACAAATTTTCAGGTGGATCACCATCTACTTTCGACATAGAAAATTCTAAACCATGCTGTCACTAACCTAAGAGGTGGATTGCCCCCAAATAACTCACTAGGAGTTGTCCTAAGCCTTACAGTCACTACTCGAGAAGCTGTGCCGCCCCCAAACACGTTGACATACCTAATCCTAAGTCTTCCGGTTGCCAACTGAGGAGGTGGGCCACCTCCGAACAAGTTTACAATCACAACCATACCAATTATTGTGACACCCACAACACAATATAACATTTCCATCAACTACCACAACCTTTACAATACATCACAACACCTCCAAACCATCACAAAAAATGTCACAAGTATACTAACTACCAAGTATACAATAATAAAGGGTAAAACACAAATAGCACCAAAACCAATAATTACCCCCCAAAAACCTATAAGTTGGTCATTAACTTATACAACATAAGATACAAGTATTATCATAAATTTATATTATAATACATTCGAATTTCACATAATTAAAATTAATTTCAAGAATTAATGCTAAAATCTCATTTTTCCCCAAAATATGATAATCTATTCAATTCCACACCCTAAATTGGGTTTTTTTTTTAAAAAACAAATTAAGCAATTAATCCCAAATTGAAAAGATAATAAAGCTCCACATACATGATAACTAACTATTCAAGGTTTAAAATCCACAAACAAGACATTTTCATAGCTAGGGTTTATTAAAAACCCCAATTTAAAAAAAAAAGTTCGCTACAGAGCTTCTGTCTCTAGGCGAACAGTGAGATCAGTTCTCCATTGGGGGTTTGACCATGGGGGATCGCCCTTGGGGTGCTTCCTCAAGCATTAGGGCGATGAAATACAGCAAACAATCCAGGAATCAGAATATCAAGAAGTCTGGGGTGAGCTCGGCCTCCCCTGGAAACCGTTTTTTGGTTCTCTCTCAGGATTATGAGAGAGCCGAAGGTCCCTTGTGCCAAGAGTTGGCGTCGGTCGTCTCTCCTACTGAAGCTGAAGGAAAGGAGAGGTCGTCTCCTCCTTCTGCGCAAGGCGGGGAGATACCCTGAACAGGGGAAGTTAAAGAAGAATCAGTCGAGAAGGTTCAAGGGGAAGCAGTAACACCAGATAAGCTTTATGCGAAGAAAGAAGAAGAGGTTGTGGATGAAGATTCTGGGACCGAATCAGAGGAAGGAAATTACTTTGATGACTCTGAAGAAGAATCGAATGGTATTCCTTCGGAGGATCTTAAGAGAAGAAAAACCCTCTTCGAGAAACTTGCGCTGGATGCCCTTGACAAGGCAAAGCCGGGCCGAAGCCCTCTTAACAAGGAAGGTATGGATGCGGTCGTCGGGTGGCTGGCGTGGTAGCCTGTTTCGGGTGTTGAGGAGCTTTAGGAGATTAAGCTCGGACAACCCTCGGCTGAGGCGGAAGTGACGACTGGGAATATCTCTCACATTCCCGCGTTTATTGCTGTGTGCGATAATGAAGAAGAAGTGCAAGGCGTTTCGTCCAAGGGAGTAGAGGATGCTGTCGGCTCTGTAATATGTGAGCTTGGTAGCTTAAAAGAAAAGGTAACTGATTGTGCTAACGGGTCTAAGGATCCCGATGTCCAATTTGATAACATGAAGTCCTTTTAGAGTGTTGCGTGTACTACGGACCATGATTCGGCAAATGAAGGATTACAATCAGGGGATTCTGGACGGGTGTGTTTTCCTACCCGCCAAGTGTTCAATAGTATGACTGAAAGGGGTTTCTCGTCCCCAGCGACTTTGGCCGTTTCTTTTGCATCTCAGGTAGTTGGTTATAAGCCTCCTGAAGGTGCGAGAGGTTCACAGCAGCTCCATCCTCATGGGCTTGCTTTCAAGGTGCCCGATTTGACCAAGCTAGAACAGTTGGCTATCCCACCTGTCCCTCTTGCTACTCTGGGATGCGAGAGTGCATTTCGGCAGAGCCAGCTTGGGGTGACTGTGGCTTCTAACAACAGTGCTTTCAAGGTGCTTGATCATTTGCCTAAACCAGTGAATGTGCTTAAAAATATGTCTCAGTTAAGAGCCGAAGCATCTTTGTCTAGGTCTTGGGCGCAGGTTGCTGCTACAAATGGTAGCAATGTCCCAAGAGGTGTAAAGCTTGGTCAACGGAGTTCCTCGAGGTCTCCCCTAGAATTTGTTGCTCCTGTAGCTCCGGGTGTAATCGACATTGAAGGTTGTTTGGTAAATGAACATCCCTGGGACACATGCCTTGTTGTGTATTTTCTGGGTGAGGAATTTGCTTTTGGCCGCGTAAGAGCTATAGCTATGTCTTTATGGATGAGCGAGGGTTTTTTCGAGGTTCATGGCAATGATAACGGATTTTTCTTCTTCAGATTTCGGAGCAAGTAGGAGATGGAAAATGTTTTTGGTAGAGGGCCTTGGCACTTCTATGGGAAGCTCCTTATCCCGAGGAAATGGAAGAAAAGAATTCAGCTTTCTAAGGATGCTATCTCGAAGATTCCCGTCTGGGTCAAATTTCTAGATTTACCGTTGGAATTTTGGAATGCTCATTGCCTTAGTAGGATTGCGAGTGCCATCGGAGTCCCGTTATTCCTTGATAAAGCAACTGACTCAAAAATGCGCATTTCTTTTGCGCAGGTATGCATTGAGGTTGACGCGTCAAAACCTTTGCTTCATTCGGTAGAAGTTAGATGTGAAGGGGAAGCAATTACAATCCAAATTGAATACCAAGGCTTACCTCTGCTGTGCAATTGTTGTAATGCTTTTGGCCACGTGTCATCCGTCTGTGAGAAGTGCAAGGGAAAAGAAAGCTTATGAGGAAAACAAAGATGAAGAGACAGTTGGAGAGCAGGATAGCCAGTCGGAGTCGTCAGAGTCGACAGAATGGGTTAGAGTTGGTAAGAGAAAAAATGCTGGTAAGAAAAAGAGACAGGAGAAGAGTAAGATAGAAGTGCAGTCTCGTGATATGATTACTACGGATCAGCCTGCTGCTGTTGTAGGTTCTCGGGTTTCCAGACAGGGGGTGGTCTTTATCTCATCCTGTTGGTCGGCCCCACCTCCCAGAGCGACTTGTTTCCCGGCAGAGCAGCTTTGTTCAGGTCGGTGCTCAGCCTAGCAGCCCAGCCCGCTCTGCTGATCCTACATGCAGGCCGCCTCTTGGACCAGCTGCCCAAGCCTCATTGCTTTCTCAAGCAACTACAGGCTCGGGCATGTTGGGCACCAGTGTGACATAAGCTGTAGGTTGTTCTAGCCTTTTGATTAAGCCGCGTGTTTGGCTTGGTAGTGGAGGTCTTTAATTAAGCCGGTTCGTAGGCTTTTTTCTTTTGGCTTTAGTTTTTTTTTTGTTAGTCCTGGGGGATGCTCCTTGTAAACATGTATAATTTTTTCTTTTCTTTTATGTTACAATTAATTATCCAAAAAAACCCCAATTTCATATATTTTTTATTTAATCTTTTAAATATACAACATAAATCTTGGTAATATTCAAATATAATCATGTATCCTACCTCAATGGAAGAAAAAATCATGAATATTGAAGCTTTAAAAGCTAATCCCGAACTGACAGAGGCTGAGGAGCTGGTTCTTTCGCTTATCCTCTCTCTCTCTCTCTCTCTCTCAACAGAAGCTTAGGCACCAACGGGTTCTTCTCGTTTTACTTACTAGTCCGCCACAGCTCTCTACTACGTTTGTATTTTTTTATCGTTGTTCTGTGCCTCACACTGCTATTTGTAGCAAGATTCTAGGTGTTTGAGTTAAGAAATCTTACCTAATGGGACCTTAATCTTCCCCAAAGTTCTAAGAATCCACGCCCTAGCATCGTCGCTTGAAGCCTCTGGAATCAGAGAGAGAGTGGGAGAGAGAGAGAGGGAGGAAATGTTTAAATGCCCAAAAATAACCCAAAATCGCGTATTTAAAACCCTTAATCCGACCCAGCCGCCTTTTGAGTCAACTCAAACCCTTCAGGGGTCAACTCAAACCTTTCAGGACACCCAAGGGTTGACTCAAACCCTTCACGGGTCGACTCAAGCTTGTCAGGATATCAACGACGTTTCGCATCAACGACACTTTTTCTGCTTTCAGTGACGGTTCAGCAATTTGGCGACAGAAAGGGGCCAAAACACTACAAGACTCACCGAAATCGATCGAAATAAACCTATCTATGAGTCCAAATGTCATTAGACTTAACCCAATAACCCAGAATATTATTTTCAAGGCTTCAAAACTAAAAG
Organism: Sarracenia leucophylla; assembly: GCA_035668355.1. Classification (NCBI taxonomy): domain Eukaryota; kingdom Viridiplantae; phylum Streptophyta; class Magnoliopsida; order Ericales; family Sarraceniaceae; genus Sarracenia; species Sarracenia leucophylla. The sequence continues at coordinate 4,837 of JAULLG010569211.1, forward strand.
TAATATCATGGGGCCCCAAATTAATATTCAAATTTTAAATAATTTCAAACTTCTAACTAGATTAGTAAAAGATCATAAAGTTTTAATTAAAGAGTTTTAACTCGAATGGTCCATGACATTATAGTAACAATAGGTAAGAACTTAGGATTTTCCCCTAAAAAATCAAAGTATTTAAAAGGCTTACGGAACTTCTTCTCCTCAAAACCAAGCTTGAGGTTAATTGTAGCATGGTCAGAGATTCCTGAGGGGCCAAAGAAAGCAAAGGAATTCTTCATGGTAGTTATCCATGCCTCGATGACAAGAACTCTATCAATTTTGGATTTTATACTACCCTCATCCTTCTGATTGTTAGTCCAGGTATATTGGACTCCACTATATCACAAGTCTTCCAATTCAGCCTCGTACAAGCATCTATTGAATTCCTCCATGTGAGGAGGCCACCTATTACAACCTCCAAGATGATCATTGGGGAATCAAATAGCATTAAAATCCCTCATAATAAACCAAGGATAATTGGCCATAAGATTAGCCAGACTAATAATTTTCTTCCATAGGGTAGTTCTCTCCATATGAGTATTATGCCCATAGACAAAAGTACCAAAAAAGGACAAATTAGTATCCAAGTAATTAATCTTACAGTTGGTTGCCCACTTCCAAGACCCCAACATCAACAAAAAAGGGGTCCCAACATACCTAAATTCTACCCAATCTCCCAAAATCATAATTTTGGGCTATGTTTCAACTGGGGAAAATATTTTCAAAAAACCCGCTTGGGATTATCATAAATGACCTTGGTTTCATTAATAACAAAAATACAGGCTTCGGATTTAAAAACAAAATTCTTTTGCTCCTTTTGTTTCAAAAAGTTATTTAAACCTCTAATATTCCAAGAGAAGATATTTGACATAAGGACAAGTTAGGTGAGGGACCTTCATTTTTTCACTTTACAATTACTTGTCATTTTGTTGGTCTGCAGTACAGAAGGATGAGAAAGGGACTGTTGAGTAGGATTGGGACTTTGAAGAAGCTGGTCATTTTTTGAAAAATTTCCCACATCAGGAACATCAAGCCCAGCCGAAATGACGGGTTGAGGATGATCATGCTGCTCATCAGTGACATTCGAATTCCCTTGAAGATAAGCATATTAGTTGTCATCCTTAGAAGATATCTCTACCCGAACTTCCTCCATAGTTTGCTGAATATCCTTTATTGGATCACAAGGCACGGTAGAAGATGATGGAAGATCAGTTGGATGTAAATGAGTATCTCACATAACTTCTTTTCGTTTTCCCACATGTATCCTAGCTTGCTCGGTTGCCACTGACTATTTGTGCTTGCCCTTGACTAACTCATGCCCAAATGCCTTGCAAAAGTCACAAATAGATGGTAGCCCCTTATATTCCACAGAAATCTCCAAAATATTATCTCCACTATTAATAGCTAAGGAGTGATGTAAAGGCTAAAAGTTAGTGTGTTATCCTAAGAGGGGTGGGGGTGAATTAGATTTTTTTTAAACAATTTATTCAATTTAAGTATTCAAATAAAAATTGTGATGTGTAATAAATGAGTAAAGAAAATAAAGAGAAAGGCAAGAGTGATAACACCAAGATTTACAAGGTTCGGCGAAACGGCCCACGTCCTTGCCTCAAGGCAATCACTATGAGGATTTCTACTATCGCTCCTTAGTGTAGGTGGAGTAGCCTCATTCCTTAGTCTAGGCGGAGTAACCTCTCTCCTTAGTCTAGGTGGAGTAGCCTCTCCTTGAGAATCAACCTTTCTCAAGTACACAAATCCTTCAACGTCGGATTAAACCCTTTTTTAGAAGCACCTTCTCAAGTACAATGATATGGAAAAAGATGTACAATGAAAGCTCTAAAATATAGCCAATGAGTACATCAATGAAAACTCTAATTCACCTCTCGAAGAATATGAAAATGAAGCTCAAAGAGATATCTAATAATCCTTTTCTCTCACAAATTTGATTGAAAAACTAGGAAATTTGAAGCACAATGAGTAAGTAATATGGAGAAGAATTGAGAGGCTTTAAATGTCTAAAACCAGAGCTCATGGGATTTTTTATAGGCCTCAATCCTTAGCTAGCCATTGGGCTAAGTATGGCAATGTCAAACCAGCTGTTGTACTGTAAAATACGAAATTTGGCATATTCAGTTGACTGAATGTAGAGATTAGTTGACTGAATGTAGAGTTCAGTCGACTGAATGTAGAGTTCAGTTGACTAAATGCTGTTTTAAAAACTAACTTTGTTTGACATACCATTTCAGTCGACTGGAAGGAACATTAGTCTACTGGTTTCTTTAAAAATCATAACAAAAAGTTTTTCAAAAAGATTTTTAACACTTTAGCGTTTTGGAAAAACATTTTAAAGTTTGTTTAGGAATTCTATGAGCTTCAAAATACATATTCAATGAATAAAAGTGAATATACATAAGTCCTAAAACAAATCCTTTAAACCTTCATCGTATCAACTTCTGCGACATTGATAAGTTCATTTTCAAAAAGATTTTGCATGGTAATGCACGTCGTGGCTTCAAGAACTTTTCTCTTCAATCTTCTAAATCTTCTAATCTCTTCTTCTCCTTCTTGAACTTCATGCAATGAAAAGATGTTGTCCCATTTTACCTCACCTTCAAACCCAAAACTCTTCAAGATTGATTTTTTTCTATGAATTTGCTTGATTAACTCCAGAAAAGACTTTCTCACTTCCAAGTAAATATTAGCAATCAACAAATCAATGTTTTGTTATGATCAAAGCCAAAAAAAGGCTTGATTGAAAGACATTTAGGATAATAATCTCCCACTTTTTGATTATGACAACCATTGATTTGCAACAATATAAAATATATGGAAATTAAGTTTAAGGATACCAATATGCAAATCATATATGCAAAAAAACAATCAACCCTTCTTTCAATATGCAACTTCAATGAACTCTACTCCCTATCTAAGGAAAAAAAAAACATATTTGCAAATCAATAAAATAACTCTCCCCCTTTGTTATAACAAAAATACAAGAGAAATAAGCATGAAAAGTAACATATACAAAAATATGCAATAACGATTATGAGTACAAAACAATCAAGACCATTCCCACTTTGCCAATAAAAGCAACAAATATAGAAGCAAAATAATCACAGATTTTCCTTTTGACAGCTGTCTCCCTTTGATATGACAAAATAGGCAAGATATAGCAAACAAGAAAGGGCATACAGAGCATAGGCAAATAAACTGTTAGAGTCGGGGCAGCGGAAGTTTTAAAAATTTGGTTATAGGATCGATTTCAAGACCGTAAAAACCGTAATCTTTGCGTTTTTCATAAATAATAAAGACATACATAGAACGGGATAGACTTATACCAATTAAAATTCATCGTAGAATTTCTAGAATCTATAAGTTGAGGCGAGACCACACCACGACCATCTCGCATATATCCTGGATGCGCTACAACGACCACGGCGTTGGGCACTGTCTCTAGTTGAGGCTCCTTATCGTTCTTGGTTTCTCGTCACACACCAACCCTCAGAGATGCAAAAAGTATGCAAAGGGGATAGAGGAGAGGCCGGCGGCTAGGGCTAGAATGTGGCACCAAAAATCCTCTTGTATTTTATATATCTTCCCTTTTATGATATATTGACATGTATATATATTTAGATATATATATATCTTCCAAATATATTATACATAATATATACATAAAATAATATATATAAATATACCATAGGGGGTCGACCATTAGGGTAAGGAGAGACAGAGAGAGAGAGAGAGAGAGAAAATCATTCTCTTCCTTAAAATTGTTCACCATATATTATCCTTTCTAAAAATTTGTTCCCAAAATATATGTAAATATATCCTTGCAAAATTATATAGGAAAATATAATTCCCTAGGGCTGGTCACCTAGGAATTAAATCCCTAGGTGTGCCAAATTCCAAAATCGCCCCTGATTATTTAATTTAATACCCCGACCGTCCCGGCAAAAAAACTGATAATCAAATTAAATTAAATAATTGTCGAAACGAACAAGAAATATTTCACACATATAATCTGACTACGTGAGGGATCATGAGAAAGTATAGGACTCGGGTTAACCGTATGAGAAAACCGGATATCCCTAACTCAATCCCCGAGTTAGATCCTTTCTCGAACGAACCAAAACTTTTTCCATTAAAGGCCTTAACTGAACTCTCAGCCCTAAACTCGATTTGTGTCTCGAGTTTCCAATTATCATATGCACTGTAGTCTACCCACATTTAAGAAACGAATTCTCGATAATCGAATTATTTTACTGACAACCCGGTTCGAAAATCCTCTTTTCCTCGCACCCGCACCGCATAACTTATTGAGTATATCGGATCATCCGATCTACTATACATATTTGGTATAGTCAAACTTATAAGCATAGTACACGAGGGGGAACTCCTCAACCTAATTCGGACATAGTTTCCATTAGTTGATTATCAACCATCAATCAAATAACAACGGTACCCAACCCACCGGTCATATTGATCTCAATATCGAAATCTTATCCATTGGGGATGCAAAGAACTGCACATTATCCGAACATGATTCGATCAATCACATCAGGATTAAGAGTACATGCAATACATGGTAATATAGGATGTGGATCAATTCATACAGTCAGTATAGAATTGATCATTCTAATGATCCTTCTCAATACGCTTCCAGTGTACTAACACATCGAGCTCGGATAGCACATTCCTAGACTAGAATTCGAGCCGTTCGACCTAGCCAACACCAGCTACTCGAACCATGTGTTATAATCATACCAATGGATTATCCGGGTCCATTGCGATTGTGAGCCCACTTGTACACTTGTCAAAATCTTTGACCCGATCTTTTTCCGCTTCATGCAACGAGTCAAATACTAGACAAAGTATATGGACTATGCATTCACATATCATACAAATAGTAAATATGACACAGTAAATCCAATTAATCTCAATTTTTTTCTCATTAATATACTAGGGATCAAGGATAAAAATATAAAAAAGCATTGCTTTTAGTGTACAATCCCAACATAAACATGATTAGCAAATAAACTCCCCCTTTTAAAGAACATAGAGGATCCCCTTTGATATATGGCAAGATAAAATTGCTTTAAGGGATACAAAAAGATTCAAAAGCACACACACACACACACACACACACACACACATATATATATATATATATATATTACTATACTCAATTGTCATATGACAAAAAGATATTGCAGAGA
>JAULLG010569320.1:0-10090 GCA_035668355.1 Sarracenia leucophylla
TCTTTTTAGGTCGAGGGTTATTTTGCCACGTGGTATTGTGGAAGGTTTTGGGTCATTCAGACCGAAACTCATGGTGTTTTACATCATTTCTCGGTTATGGGTTAATTCGACGAGCGCTCGAGCAGTGTTAAGTGCGCTCGAGCGCTAGTACATCGGTGGTGATTATAAGACTTATGGTCTGTTTGGTTTTTAAAGCAAAAATCATATGTTTCTCTCTCCCTTCTCTCTAGGATACTAGATCTAGAGGTTAAGGCTTGCATTTTTGCGGATCTGAAGGCTTGGGCTCGGATTCTGAGGCCGTGTACTTGTTGCGGGAGTTGGAGGCTACGTTTTCACTGGACCAAATCTGGATTCTGACGGTTTAAGATAATCTCGTTTTGGATTTTTCAGCTTTAGACAACTTCACGAGGTAGGGAATGACCTACTCTTGAACTTCTCCTGTTATATGTAAGGCTAGTTTCGTGTATTTATAACTGTTATGCTGGTTATCATGCTTTTTATGCTAGTTTTGCGTATTTCGGGGCACCGAGACCCAGTTTTCTAAAAAAAATTTTAGTTATACTTGGTCGTGGGCATGATGGTGAGGGATCTGTCTTTTCAGATTTAAATATAGGCAGTTTATGCTTAAATTGTATATTTGCGATATTTAGCTGTTATACGCTTTATCGGGCTTAGAAATAACAGAATGAAAAGTGATCAGGTTTTCCTCTACTATGATAAAGTTTGTGATTTATCTGTACTTTCATATTTTTGATTGGAAAGTTTTAGCTAAAATCATGTACAAACTGGGGTTTTCAAAGTTTGGGGCTTTTTAGGCAAAAATGGGTTTTGGATTGGCTTTTTCCAAAATAGGCTTGCTTTTCAGGTAAATGGAAAGGACAGGACCTTAGGGTTCTAATGTGGTAATTTTCGAGCAAGTCTCGATCAGCCGGACAGGTGTTGAAACTCTGATTTTATTTGAAAAACTAAACCTTTTCCTTCTAAAATTAAAATGGTAGTTCAACAAAGGTTCGAAGGTTTATTGGACCCGAATCATTGGGCGGGTGACTCCCTACGTCGGATTACGACACTCGGTGTCGGGTGGGTGATGGCCTACGTCAGGTTACGACACTCGGTGTTAGGTAGGTGACAGCCTACGTTAGTGTGCTTTACTTACCATATAAACCTTCTTTGATAGTTATGTTATGCGATAACTCATTTGGTTTCAAACTTAAACTATACTTTTATCTGGCTTTGGATAAACTGTATTTGTATATCGTATGTCATCCTCATACAGCATGTTTAGTTCCTACATAGTTTGTTTCCTACGAACCTGTGGCTCACGTTGTCTATGACAACGACATGTGATCTCGGAAAGGAGATAGCGGACTGAGACGGGAGCTTGAAGGAGCCGGTAGAAGCTGTTATGCTTATGTTTTGGTTTATGAGTAGTTTATATACATAGTTTTGTGTAAAGGAATGTAAACATGGTTCATATGTATTAAGACGGTTTTGGTTTCCTTAATACCTTGTATGTTTGAGATTATAGTTTTATGGCTCCGGAATCCCAGTTTTCATTTATTTCAGCTTTCCTTAGTTCATATCATGTATGTTGTGAGGCCGATGTGTTGGGTGGGTATATTGGGTTCCGTTTGGCTGGCTATCTTTTCTATTGGGAAAGCATGCTAGGTTAGTTTTAACGGTTTTTGGAAAATAATGATTATTCTAGTTTAAAACAAGACTTTCTAGAGGAAAGAGTTCTTTTGGTTATATCAACCTTCATAAACTATGTTTTAATCGGTTTAAAGCATTTTGAGGTAAAAGGGAGAAATTAAGATTTTTGGGCCAAAAACTGTATTTCGGCAAAAACTCTCGGCCATACCGCTCGAGCGGTATTATTAGCACTCGAACTGTCCCCTATTTCCTATATACTCGAAAATGGTTTATTTTTATTCAACTCTCGGGGTTCGATTACAACGTTTGGAGGCATTTTATTTATATATTGTTTATACTATTTTCAGTATTAAATAATACTTCTAGCCAAGGCTTGGTGTAGGTCGTGTTTGGATTAAAACTTAACTTTTCTTAAGTGTTTAATTGATAGATTTTTGATTTCGGCTTGGGCCAGGCTTTCGACTTAGGTTTCTTAGATAGTTTTTAGTGCACCGGGTTTTGGGGCGTTACAACTTGGTATCAGAGCTCTAGGTACAAATATAAAATGAGTTATGGAAATTCGAGGGGGTTGTCTGTATGTTGGATCCATTGCTTGAATTTGTGAATTGTTCGGCTTGCGCATGCTATGTGCTATGTAGGCATGGGAACTGGACTCAAAGATGACTGTCTTGCCTTGGCATACGTTAGACTTATTTGGAGTTCAAGTTAGGAGAGATTTCGGCCAGCATTCTTCTTGCAAGAAAATCGAATAGGTTAATCAGATTGGCATATCATTTCGATAGTTTATCCTGTTATATGTTACGTGTTTTTTGCTCAGGCATCCTCCTTGACAGGTAATAGGAATTATATGACGTATATTCCTCATATCTATCATATAGTGTTATGACGTCACGCAGTGGCAGAGGTCGGGGTGGGAATCATGGTCGGGGTCAAGTAGATGACCAGGTGATGAGAGAGGGAGGTACGCATATGCACTAGGATCCAGTCGGGGGAAACAATCCTGTTTAGTAGGAGCCGATCATAGAGGAGGTTCATACACCGCCAGATCCAGTGGTGGACGGCGCTCCAGTTCAGCAAGAGCCAGTACAGGAGGTGAACGTCTTCTAGCAGATCTTGACAGCTATGTAGGCGATAACGGAAATGGCGAGGGGAGGCAACCAAGCCTCCGAGCCATGAGCTACGATTCTGATGCGAGACTTTAGACGAATGGATCCACCTGAGTTTTCTGGGGAGCCTGACCCCATGGTGGCGACGGACTGGTTTGAGTCTATCGATCTTATCTTCGATACATTACAGATAATGGAGGGGGATATACGTGTGAGTTTGGCGACGTGCCAGCTGAAGGGAGAGGCACATGAGTGGTGGAAGTGGGTCAAGACCACCATTGACTGGACTTGGGTCTCATTCGAGATGGTGTTTTGGGAGAAGTATTTCCCTGTTTCCATGAAGGACATGTATATGCAGAAGTTTACCGACTTGGAGCAAGAGGGTATAATGGTTCTACAATACGAGTTGTGGTTTTCTATGCTGTCTCACCATGCTCTAGAGGCGGTTCAGATTAAGGAGTTGAGTACGAAGAGATTGAAGAGAGGTTTGCGACCAGCCATCAGGGATAGAATATGTGGTTTTGACATCCGTACCTACACGAAGGTGGTGGAGACGGCAGTTCGGGTGGAGATGACGTTGGTAGAGACCCGCCAGGCTAGAGAGACTAGGCATCTGCAGGGAGGTTGGGAGGATAGTCGGAGAGGTACACTCGGAAGAAAACGAGGGTTGGAGGTTCAGGACCCGCACCATCTGGTGCTGGATCATCTGTAGTTTCTACAGGACGTCCGGGTTTATAGACGGGGGCATTCTATCGGTGTGGGAAGATGAGACATCTCAAGATAGATTTTTCGCAGCAGGGCACAGCGCAGAGTCAGCTGTGGGACTAGACCTAGGCGAGGACTGCACCCATATGTTATACATGTGGTCGGACATGGCGGTGGTCAGCCTCAGCAGCAGCAGCAGTTGGCCCTAGCATAGCCACTACATTTAAGGGCACCATCTAGAGGAGGTTATTAGGGCTCTAGAGGCGGTGACAGGCAGCAGCAGACCTAGGGGCGTGCCTTTACACTACCAACGCCGAGTTCATCAGTGGTAGCTTCGGGAGGTACTGAGACCCTCACGGGCGTGAGTTGTTATTGATACAGGGGCATCACACTCATTTATTGCTTCTTCTTTTGCAATGGCTTTGGGCTTAGAGACGGAGTATCTAGATAGCACTGTATATGTGGAGACTCCGATAGGCGATATTGCTATGTTACGACGTGTCTGTAGAGAGTGAGAGTTACGGATTGGGGATCACCTTTTGTTGTTCGATCTTATCGTTCTCGACATCTATGCCTTTGATGTTATATTAGGCATGGATTGGCTTGTTGCGTATCGGGCTTATATAGATTGCGATGGGCGGAGGGTATTATTTAGTACTCCGGACGGGTATCATCTTTCTATTGTAGGTGACCGAGATGATGGTCTAGTGCCTTTATCTTATCCTATACGCAATTGCGATGATCTCAGCATTTTCCTATCAGCCTTGTTGATCAATGGTGATCATTCGACCCCTTTGGAGTATCCACCTATTGTTGAGGAGTTCCCTGATGTTTTCCCTCAGGACCTATTTGAGTTTCCACCTCGACGAAAGGTAGAGTTTTTGATTGATCTTATTCCAGGGACAACCCCTATCTCTATGCCCTCATATTGTTTTGCATCGGCAGAGTTGGAGGAGTTGCGGATTCAGATACGGGAGCTTCAAGGGAAGGGTTTTATACATCCTAGTACATCACCATGGGGAGCGTTAGCCCTTTTTTGAGAAGAAGAGCGATTCCTTATGCCTTTGCATCGATTATTGGAAACTTAACCAGGCGACGGTTAAGAACAAATACCCGATGCCGTGGATTGACGATCTCTTTAACCATCTGAGGGGTGTGATATGTTTTTCCAAGATCAACCTTCATTTTGGCTATAATCACCTGCGAGTTAGGGTGGAGGATATCCCGAAGATAGCGTTCCGTACACGTTACAGGATCTACGAGTTATTGGTTATGCCATTCAGTTTGACAAATGTGCCAGTGACGTTCATGTATCTCATGAACCGGATCTTCCACCAGTACCTTGATCGATTTGTCGTCGTGCTCGTGGATGACATTTCGATATACCCGTCATCAGAGCAGGAGCATGAGGAGCATCTCTGGATCTCTTTATAGTTGCTTCAGGAGCATCGTTTGTATGCCAAGCTCGATAAGTGTGTGTTTTGGCTTCAGGAGGTACGATTTCTTAGGCACGTTGATTTCGGCGGGAGGGGTAGTGGTAGGCCCTTCGAAGATAGAGGCAGTAATGAGTTGGGAACGGCCGATGAACGTATTCGAGATATGGAATTTCTTGGGCCTTGCGGGTTACTACAGGAATTTTGTAGCAGACTTCTCACGCTTGGTGGCACCTTTGATGTGTCTTACCCGAAAGGGTATACCCTATGTCTGGAGTGAGGAGTGTGAGTCGATTTTTCAGGAGCTGAATGCTTGATTGACCAGTGTACCCATTCTGATTGTCCCTGAGAGAGGACTAGGTTATTCGGTGTTTTGTGATGTGTCTTCTGAGGGGGCTTGGGTTACGTGTTGATGCAACTCGAGAAGGTGGTAGCTTACGGTTCATGACAATTAAGGACACACGAGCAAAGTTATCCTACTCATGACTTGGAGCTAGTGACGGTTGTCTTCATGCAGAAGTTGTAGAGGCATTATCTCTATGATGAGCGCTTTGAGGTTTTCTCAGACCACAAGAGTCTGTGTTATTTGTTTTCACAAAAGGATCTTAATATGGGGCAGGGGTGGTGGATGGAGTTTCTAGGCGATTACAACTACGTCTTGCAGTATCATTTGGGAAAGGCTAACGTGGTGGCCGACGCCCTTAGTCGGAAGTCATTTGGTAGCTTTGCTAGTGTGGCGACAAAGGCAGTGGAGTATGCTGGGGGACATTAGTGCCTATGATCTACACCTTAGCGGAGCCGACGGTGGACCTATTTTGTTCTCAGTTTTTCTACAGCCAACCCTTATTAACCAGGTTATCGAGGCACAACAGATTGACACAGAGTGTCAAGAGCTCAGGGACCGGATCTTGGCAGGAGATGACGTAGAAGGGATGACTATTCACTCGGATCATAGTGTGAGACTTGGAGGTCGGATCTTCATACCAGAGATGTGCACAACTGACGTTCTTCATGAGTATCACCATTCTAGGCTTACGGTACAACTTGGTGGGACCAAAATGTACCACGATTTATGGCGATAGTTTTGGTGGAGGGGAATGAAACGGGACATTACTTTGTTCATTTTGCGTTGCCTTACCTGTCAGCAGGTAAAGGCCGAGCATCATAGGCTGGCGGGCTTGTTGCATCTAGTACCTATTTGGGAGTGGAAATGGGAGCACATTGCTACGGATTTTGTCACTGGACTTCCTAGGTCCCTGAGGCAGTATGACACAGTTTGGGTGATAGTGGACTGACTCACTAAGTTAGCACATTTCTTTCCTATACGACTTACCTATTTGATGGATTGACTGGGCAAGTTATATATCTCTGAGATTGTTCGCCTACATGGAGTCCCAGTCTCCATTGTTTCGGACAGGGATCTTCGTTATGCTTCGCATTTCTGGTAGAGTTTCCAACGGGCCTTGGGCACTAGCGTTCTTATGAGTATTGCTTTTCATCCGCAAATAGATGGACAATCAGAGTTGACGATTCGGATCATCGAGGACATGTTACGTGCTTATGTTTTGGACTTTCACAGATCTTGGGAGGATCACTTGCCCCTAGTAGAGTTTACCTAACACAATAACTATCAGGCGAGCATTGGCATGACGCCTTTTGAGGCACTTTATGGTCGACCGTGTAGGTCACCCGTTTGCTTGACAAAAGTCAGCGATAGGGCTATTATGGGACTAGACATCATTGAGGAGACAACGGGAAAGATTACGATGATACATAACCATTTGATTACTGTACACAGTAGGAAGAAAATTTATGCGGATTGGTGATGATGACCACTCGAGTTCGAGGTGGGTGATTATGTTTTTCTTAGAGTCTCACCGCGAAAGGGACTCATGAGATTCGGGAAGCGCGGGAAGTTATCTCCGCGTTATGTCGGACCATTTTCAGTTGAGGAGTGGATTGAGAAGATGGCGTATAGACTTTGTCTACCACCTGATTTAGCGTCGGTCCACAACGTATTCCATGTTTCTATGCTTAGGAAATATGAGCGAGACCCTTCTCACACCATGGATTGGTCAGGTTTGGAGCTTCAGACGGATTGCACTTATGAGGAGAGGCCTGTGCAAATCCCGGACACATGAGATCAGATACTATGGAGTAAGACCATACCACTTGTGAAAGTATTGTGGCAACATCACGGCTTTGAGGAGGCCACCTGGGAACGGGAGGACGAAATTCGTTCTAGGCATCCCAAGTTATTCACTACATGAGGTATGTTTTGATTTCAGGATGAAATCCTTTTTAGTGGTAGTTGTTATAAGGACCTGACCTTGTTTTAAACGTGTGGTGTTCGGTTAGGCGTTCCGTTTTCAGACTTAATGTACTTGTTCTCGAACAGTATTTTAAATTTAGATTCGATCCTTGTGGGTTTTCAGTTTACCCTCTTTTCAGTTCGAGGGTTGTATTATCACGTAGTGTCGTGGAAGGTTTCGGGTCGTTCGTATCGAAACTCGGGATGTTTTTAAATCTTTTCTCGGTTTTGGGTTCAGTCGCCGAGCGCTCAAGCGGTAGTGAGATCGAGCGCTAGTACGTCGGTGGGGCTTATAAGACTTACGGTCTGTTTGGTTTTTGGGAGAAAAATATCTTATGTTTTCTCTCCCTTCTCTCTAGGATACTAGATTTGGAGGCTACGACTTGCCTTTTCACGGATCTGAAGGCTTGGGCGCGGATTCTGAGACTGCACGCCTGTTACTGGAGTTGAGGGCTACGTTTTCATCGAACGAGATTTGGATTCTAACAGTTTAAGCTAGTCTTGTTTTGGCTTTTTCAGCTTTGGACAACTTCATGAGGTAGGGGATAACCTACTCCTGAACTTTTCCTGTTATGTGTCAGGCTAGTTCCGTGTATTTATAGCTGTTATACTGGTTTTCATGCTTTTTTATGCTAGTTTTGCATATTTTGGGTATCGGGACCCGATTTTCCTGTTATGCAAAATCGGGCTAATTCATGTTATGGAAAATAACCTACTCCTAAACTTTTCCTGTTATGTGTCAGGCTAGTTCCGTGTATTTATAGCTGTTATGCTGGTTTTCATGCTTTTTATGCTAGTTTTGCATATTTTGGGTATCGGGACCCAATTTTCTAGGAAACTTTTTAGTTTTCCTTGGTCATTGGCATGATGGGAAGGAATATGTCTTTTCAGATTTAAATTTAGGCAGTTTAAGCTTAAATTGTACATTTGCAATATTTAGATGTTATACGCTTTATCGGGCTTAGGAATCACGAAATGAAAAACGATCAGGTTTTCCTCTATTACGATAGAGTTTGTAATTTATCTGTGCTTACAGATTTTTGATTAGATAGCTGTAGCTAAAATCATGTACAAACTGAGGTTTCCATGTTTGGGGCTTTTGGGGCAAAAACGGGTTTTGGATTGGCTTTTTCCAAAGCCGGTTTCTTTTATGGTAAGTGGAAAGGACTGGACCTTAGGGTTCTAACGTGAAAATTTTTGGGCAAGTCCCGGTTAGCCAGACAAGTGCTGAATCGCCGCTTTTACTTGAAAAACTTGGTGTTTTCCCTTTTTAAAACCAAAATGGTGGTTCAACAAGGGTTCGGAAGTTTATTAGACCTGAATCATCGGGCGGGTGACTCCCTACGTCGGGTTACGACACTCGGTGTCGAATGGGCGACGGCCTACGTCAGGTTACGACACTTGGTGTCGGATGGGTGACGGCCTACATCAGTGAACTTTTATTTGCAGTATAAACTATTTTTGATAGTTATGTTATGTGATAACTTGTTTGGTTCCAAACTTAGAACTGTTGTTATCTGTCTTTAGATAAACTGTATTGGCATGTGGCATGCCATTTCATACAGCATGTTTAGTTCATGCATAGCTTGTTTCCTACGAGCCTGTGGCTCACGTTCTCTATGACAACGACGGGTGACCTCGGAAAGTAGATATCGGACTGAGGTGGGAACATGGAGGAGCTGGTAGAAGCTGTTAGAGTAATGTTTTGGTTTATATATAGTTTATATACATAGTTTTGTATAAGCTTGGGAAGAAAACATGGTTTATATGTATTAAGACGAGTTGGTTTCCTTAATACTTTGTATGTTTGAGTTTATAGTTTTATGATTCTAGAATCCCGGTTTCCATTTATTGCTGCTTCTCTTAGTTCATAGGATGTATGTTGTGAGGCCAACGTGTTGGGTGGGTTTATTGGGTTCAGTCTGGTTAGCTATCTTTTCTACTGAACGAGCATGCTAGGTTTGTTTTAACGATTTTCGAAAAATAATGATTTTCTAGCTTAAAACAACCTGTCTTTTGAGAAAAGAGTTCCCTTTATTATATTTTTCTTCAAAAATCATGTTTTAATCTATTTAAGGCATTTTTGTGGCAAAATGGACAAATAAGATTTTTGACCAAAAATTGGATTTTTTGGAGCAAACTCTCGTCAATGTAACCGCTCAAGCGGTAACCCATGTTTCCTGTACACCCGAAACTGGTTTTATTTTTTCAACTTCATGGGTTCGGTTACATGAGTTGGAGGCATTTCCTTTGTATAATATTTATACTATTTCTAGTATAAAATAACTCCTTGGCCAAGGCTTGGTTTGGGTCGTGTTTGGATTAAAACTTAATCTTCTTTTGTGTATTCCTTGAGAGATTTTTGGTTTTGGCTTGGGCCGGGCTTTCGGCTTGGGCCGGGCTTTCGGCTCGGGTTTATTAAATAGTTCTTAGTACACCGAGTTTTAGGGCGTTACATATCAAGTGTAGAAAATGTAAACAGAAAAGGACGAGAGACACAACTGATGTATAGTGATTCGGCCAAAACCAGCCTACGTCCACTCCCCAAAACATTTGAGAATTTACTAACGGATTGCTTACTGGTGAATCGTAACCTTTTATAATAAACTCTTTATAGGTAAGTCTTAGCCTACTATTGTTATAGGCCAATCGAAGCCTATTATTTAGTTGTGGGTGAAGCGGAACCACCTTCTTCTTTGTAAGGCGAAGCGGAACCTGGCTCTATAAGAGAAGTTGCAACAGCAACTAAAGCTTGCAACAGCTTGTCATCCTTTGTGAGGTGATTATACAATATAAAGCTTACTACAATAACTCTCTCTCTCTCTCTCTCTCTCTCTCTCTCTCTCTCTCTCTCTCTCTCTCTCTCTCTCAAATGATATACA
>JAULLG010569428.1:0-10089 GCA_035668355.1 Sarracenia leucophylla
AAAGGAAAGAAGAAAGAAATTATTATTACGAAAGATTTTACTCTAATACCATGTTAAGATTGATGTATGAGGAGAGAAAAATAAGAAAGAATTGAGAGATATTCTGACGGTGAAAAGAGAGAGCAACTAGAATTAGTGATAGAGACCGGGGGATTTATCTGTGAATAAATTCCTTCACCCATTTAGTTTTAAAAACATTTATGGGGGTTATAAAATTTCCTATTTACTTTCAATAAATTTATAATTCTCGAAAATCCCACACGTTACAAAAGATTCTAACTTTTAACCATCTTATATGAATAAATAAAAATTTTCAAATTCTTCTTATTTTATAAAAAAAATAATTTTAAATAAAAAACATAAGAAGTTAATTTTATTTTCACGTTACATAAATTTAAAACAATTTTTGAAAAAAATAATTAATTGAAATTAAACATTTTAATAAATTCAAAATTCAAAATTAACCGACATGTTTTCCAAGATACCATATTTTTTAACTCCATCTTAGCGTTCTTAATTTTTTGATTAACAAAATAAAACTCTAATTTTTTTCATTTAATTTAAAAAAACCTTGTTTTATTTTTTCGTTACTAAAAAAAACCTCGAATAGTAAATAAATTAAAACTTGAACAATTAAGTTACAACCAAATAAATAGCCATAAATGTATTTAATAAATAAAAATAAATAAATACAAATATATCCCGACTTTCATGGTCAAGCTACAAGTATTTTTGTCAAAGAGTTCATGTTCATCGTTGTATTCTAGCAATCCTGATAGATACATAATAGTTATGATTATCAGAATATTGTAGTTATATTAATCTCATCTCCCTTGAACAATTGCAATTCGTCGAACCAACACCGTCGCTGCGCTGCTAGCCACCTACGTGTTGCTGCTTGTTCGTTCGTGCTCCCTGTACATGGTTTCGATGCATTGTAGCCACGTGTCATCTAATACCTGCATGCATCCCAAAGCATTCATCCAATTTCATGCAACTAGTGGGTGGGTCCCTATGTTCTTCAGACCCACCGGATCACTTTTCATGATTCTAGGATTTACAAGAATCCCAAATCTCAGGAGGACTTGGCCTAGTGGTTGGGGCATTCAAGGGCTCCATCTCATCCTGGTTCGATCCCCATCCCCATCCCCATCCCCCTCCCCCTCCCCCTAGAAAAAAAAATCAATCATCCAAAAAAAAAAAGAGAATCCCAAATCTCGTTGGCTTTGTGATCAATGCGATTTGATTCATGATGTTCATGCCCATTTAATTGCCAATGCATTGGTTCATCATGCTGTTAGCAGCTTGTGCTTTGTTTTCCCTTGCCATTGTTGTGCATTGTTAGAATTTATTCGATTTCCGACAAACTTTGACGAATATAATATTTTACAAGAATTTTTTGAATAAAATAAATTATTATAAAAATCTTCATACCTTCGAAGAGTTCACGATCAACTACCACAACTCAGAATTTGTGTGAAATTTTTTTTTATTATAAACAATAATTAATAACACTGCAATTAAACATGAAATATATTAACCATTAAAGTCGGGATAGAACGACTACAAAAGCGAGTTAGTATAGTTCTAAATTTACCCGAATCCCAATTTAATTCATATACAGTATCAAAGATAGCTCTAATGCCGTTTGATGGGAAGTGAGTCCCAATGATCGCGATGATAGTGTATATGATTCATATCAAAAAATTCTGGACGGTCAAATGCCAAAACACGTTTCAGATTAAATTTTTTTGATATCAGACAATCAAAATAATTAAGCCAGTACTCTCGAAGTCAGAAAAAAAAATATATTTTCAAAATCTCTTTAGTTTGATTTTGATTCTGGTAACAAGACTTTAATCTGAGGATCAACATGATCAACTGGAAATTCTCGTTGCAACTAAGCCTTTTACTGTATTCCCGAACGCAACAATACGGTTAAAGTGTGAGTTTTGTTCTTTATATTCCACAAATCCCAATTGGTTACACAAGATTTTTGCTAGACGTGGAAACCCTAGCCTCTCAAAATATATGAATACGATGAACTGTATGCAACCATGGTTTATAATTGCGTTAATATAGACTACAACATGGACCTAAGGAGTAAATGAGGCGCAGGATTCGTATGTATTAATTCAATCCAGAATTCATATTTAATTGCATAAATTACCATTCATTCCATTAAAGAGTGACAATTACACTCCCGATCTTATTCTCAAAATCGAATTATTCGAGCTCATGTTATTAAATGCTTATTGTTATCCTCCATGTTAAGGCTACAGATATCCATCAATTAAATTAAATTACTGATAATTATTTAATCAACCTCTTTGAAATTCTTTAATATCTTCCGTTTAACTTATTTGATATGTCGGGTTATAAAATTCTCCTGCAGAGTTTGGCACAATTAAAGCTTTTAAGCCTCCATAAGGGGGTATCCTCAATCCTGATTCTTTGGGACGTGGATTCCGTCAATAATTAATATTCGCCATATAAATAATACCGTTATCTAACTCACCTTGATTATTTCCCATAAAATATCGCACCCTCTAATGAATCAAAATAATGAACATTAAATATACGTTCTATTAATTAATTTAGGATTAATAGTTTAAACACTCATAATAATCTCGGAGTGTAAATTAATTTATGTGATCAATATAAAATTAATTACCCTAACTTGGTCTTATTTAATACACACAAAGTATACTAGCACAGTGAATCGGAATAATAGACGACACTAATATCTATTCTCCGTAATCAATACATGTCTACTAAAACTCTGTGCTACAGTCATACCAGCGGTGTGTTCACTTATATCTAAGCCGTGAACCAATACTTATATTCTACAAGAATCGATAATATGGTGTTTCGTATGTAAGTTAAATTCTACACACCAATTAACTACTATGTAGAATAAAAGACACCCACACATAACATTAATTAAATAATGAAACGCATACATTACTCATTAAAATTCTTATAAAATGGAAAAACTAATTTTTTTAAAGAAATAAATTAAATACTAATTCTTAGTTACAGTCATCATATGACCGAGGTGGATTAGGTTGCAGGTTACTTGTGCACAATGTGTTTTAGCGAGCCTAAAAAAGAACGTTTATAGAACCACTGTATGTAGATATTTGGAACACTAGATTAGCTTCTATTTTGTCTGTGTTGATTATGAGGTAAGAGTACTGTGGTCAATTCTTGTGTTCTTTGAACTGGTTCTGGTGCTTTATATCATTTGCATGGTTTGGTGACCCCCCTCCTCCAATATAGATAGAAAGGTTGATGTTATATTGAGTGTTGACATAGAAGTTGCATATACTTTCTTTCTTTTTCGTCTTTTTACTTCTTGAAGCCATGGGAGTTAGAAGGATACTTCAAACTTAAAGCTTATTTGATATCTTGGTGCATGCTGTTTGTATTGAACTTATCTTTATTTAGTTTTGCAGGTAATTAATCGGAGAGATGGAAGTTGAAGATATAGAATTGGATCTCCAATCCTTAAGAAAGCTATATAGGTTCCTCCAAAGTATTGGACATGGTTCACAAAATTCAAGCTCTGAATATGTAAGTTTCTTTTGCAATGTGATCGGCTTTCCACTATTGAATCTTTGTAAGTTGAAACATGCATGGACAAATGCACATGAAAAATGCATGTGCGTACCTATATTTTATTTGGGATTTTCCATGTGATTGATTTATTGGATTATGGTAATAGATTGAGTGTATGACATAAAATTTAAACCTGTATGAACTTTTTGGGAATGCTATTGTTACTTTTTATGAGACTATTTTTACCATTTTTATGAGACAATGTTAAGTCACCAGTTGTCTTAAAAACTTAAGTTATTAGGAAATAGTTATTAGGAAATAGGCCTAACAATGCATATCAAGCTATCTAACACTCTCCTTCACGTGCACCATGTCTCACACCTAGAGAGACAAACAAACAGAATAGGTGTACCAACACACAGTGCTAATAATAACAAATATAACAGGAAAACACGTTACGAGAGTTGAACTCAAGACCTCGTGGAACCAGAGCTCTGATATCATATTTAGTCATCAATTGCCCCAAAAAGTTAAGCTATTTGGAAATGGGCTTAACAATACTTATTAAGCTATCCAACAGAAAACACTAACCATGTCTCCAACGAACATGAGCAGTTCAGAGTTCCAACTTTTCTACATTTCCATATGAAAAAGGAAAAGAAAAAAAAAAAGAAGAGACTATGTCTCCCTAATGTGTTGTGGCTTGCTGTTTATGTGAACCTTAGAACCATTTGTTAGGTGACTCCCTCTTTCTCTCTAACAAACAACCACCTCAGGTGTTGCATTGGGGGTTGATTTGGACCTGTAGCTCTTAATAACTTTATTGATGTAGGAATCTGCTGATTATGTCTCCTCGTGTTGCGAGCACATTCTTTATATAGTCGTAATGAGGTCTCCCCTCATTCAAGAGTATTTTAGAAGGCAATAGATTTCCAACCAAAAAAAAAAAAAACAAATTGAGACATTTAATTATGACAGGCTTCTATTTTCGCACCAGATCAACTCATTCACATCCTGGAGAACTTCCGTTTGAGGCCAAAGCAACTGGGAAAAGAATTAATGAGAATTTGGCCTCATAAATCTTTTGACAAAAGAGACGTTTTATTACTAAGCCATTGGATCTTATTCAGATATATGCAAAATTAGTGTGTGTGTGTGTGTGTGTTTTTTTTTTTTTTTAAATTATTATAGTTTGAAGCATCCTGAATACTACAATCCAAGTCTGAGTTTCATTTAGCACGTTAGAGATTCTTACTGTAGTTGTTATAACAGGCCAACTTCTATTGCCAGAATTTATCTATCCATGCATGCAGCAACCAGATAAACATTGAAATATGACTTAGCAGTTAAAGTCCGCTTCTGAGTCTTGGAGGGCCCGGACTAATATAGGTGGATCAATCTCATAAGAAATGGTTCCTCAATACATTTCTTTAAAGTGGCTTTTTCCAATAAATACTATTATAGTTTTCAATCGCAAGTTTATGGAAATAGAATACCTTCTAAACCCAAGAAAAAAGTGCATCTGGAAGCAACTGACGCTTATGGATTTTCTAATTAACCTTGTGAGCTCTTTTTGTCTATCATCATGTGTCCCACCGAAAGTTTTCCAAATGCTTCTGAGATCATGTAATCATTTAAATAGAGGTATGACTGCTGATAAAGTATGATATGGGTACTACTTGGAAAAATGTTTTGAATTAAGAAATTTGTTCTGGCACTTGAAAGAAATATTGGCTTCCAACCAGCCAGCCCGTTTATTACTTTATTATCAAGATCATTAATGGCCCATGATTGTTTTTCCCTCGGAACTTGCATATTATGTACTGAAATTAGTCATCTGATGTATATACCAAATCTAAGATCTGTAGGATTTCCCATAAAGAATAAAGCAGCCCTTTCTTTGTTAACTAGCTGATGTTGTCATCAGGTTTTGAATGTGAAGTATATTTGACTGGTTTGTAGGTGGTTCCCCCACTGTAAAATAAGCTTCTATTTGTCAAAGTGTTTGTAGAAAACTAAACGCATCCTATGATAATGGAAAATCCACTTAATGCTTTATTATAGAAAATATTTTCCAGAACATAACCAAACACCTGTGTGATAATGAATAAGCTTCAAGGTAAGGTATCTTGTTGCAGACATTGGGCGAAAGGAAAAAAAGAAACTTGCTCACCCTTAATGAAAATGGAAAACCAACATGTAACCAATCAGTTTCTTATCTATAGCTACTAGAGAAACTAGACAATTTGTTATCAATTTGTGAGCTAATAGAGATTCCAAACCTCATAAGAAATTGGTTTCGAGTGATCTTTGTGGAATTATTTAATAATATATAAGTAATAATATTTAGCTATTATTTAAATAATATAAAATAATTAATATTATTTAAATGAGAGAGAGAGAGAGAGAGCAATGCCTTTTCCTACTCTTGAGGTCTCTGTTCATTGGGATTTTGTTTGTTTTGTTTTTTTGTTACAGTTGGATGAGAAATCACGAATCTTCTTAAAGAATTTACTAGATGGTGCTACAAAAAGGATTTTTGAGGCTCTTTCAAAGGTACATTGCCTTCTCTCTTTGTTTCCTCCCTATTGTGCTGCTCTTTAGTCATAGACTACGTTATACAGACTCTTTAACTGTATGAAGTACCCATTGAATACTTGACAATGGAGTTTGTGAGATGTGCTTGACATGACTGGTTGGACATCCACCCAACCATTATATCTAGTATTTCGAGTTCACTTCACGACTATACATTAAATCTCTCGTAACAGAAGTATATATTAATATATGTTGTGTTGGAAGCAGCGATACTTGGCAGAAGTGAGGGAGGCATTTAATATGATCCATGTGTTGGACCAAGGGCATTTAATATAATCCATTATGTCTAGTATTTCGAGTTCACTTCACGACTATACATTAAATCTCTCGTAACAGAAGTGTATATTAGTATCTGTTGTGTCGGAAGCAGCGATACTTGGCAGAAGTGAGGGGAGCATTTAATATAATCCACGTGTTGGGCCAAGGGTAAAAAGGTATTTACGAAGTGCAATGGAGCATGTAATGTTTTATTTGAGAGTTACATGCATCGTCATATGATAAACTTGAATCGCATGATAAACTTATTGGGTGTGATCACATAATATACTTATTGGGTGGATGTCCAATTGCTCATAAGTGTTGAGTCTGTCACCCATTAACTTCATAATTATAGTAGGGTTAATATAAAAATAGACTCGCCACTGTTCCCAATTCCATGTAAACAGGGTTTAAGATAAGACATTACTATGATTTAATTTCAGCTTGGAAGTATGGATATCAATTAAATTTCCCCTTGTGATGTTTGCATTTTTTCTCTGTCTAATTTTGCATAGATGTCTCTTTATCACAGTTTCTAGCAGCTCGGATGGATGCTTCTGATGCACCTCCTGTTACTCAACTGGAAAAATTAAAAGGCATTCCAATACTTAAACCTCCTGTTTCATCAGATTTGGCAAAACCTTTCCGTGGAGTCTCTCAAAACGTTGCTAAAGGTTTCAATTATAAAAATCCAATCACTCCTCAAGAAGATAAAGAGATGGCTATTAAACCCAAGACTCAGGTGATTATTTCGGAGAGGTCAAAGTTCAGTTCTTCTGCCACTCAACTTGAGAGAAGAAAAAGACGTTGCAGGGCTTGCCAGCAAAAGCAGATGAAGTCTACTGAGGATGCTCGGAATCCTAACGTGGCTATGGTTAATCTTCAGCATCAACAACCAAATCAATGCAGTCGTTTTTCAGGGGGTACAGGGCCGTTGAAAGGGCTAGAATTGGAAAAGCAGGGCACTGAACCCATCAGCAACATTGGAAGTCAACAGCAGAAAATAATCCACAAAATTCAACCGAACCTGCGGGCTCTGCCTTTAGGGCCGATGGATTTAATAAGTGGAAAAACTCAAATGGCAGGCACAGGTCCCAAGCTGAATGGGATTCAAACCAGGGAGGCAGTTCAAAGCGGGGGAAAAGGTCTACCATATCGAATGATTACAAGACCAACTCGGCTAGATATTAAGCGTAGTCAACCTATGGTTTCCCCAACCTTTCGTCGAAACCTGATGGTCAAGGAGAAGGGTAGGGTTCGAGAAAGGGGTAAGTGGGTAACCCAACAGGAAAAGAGATTGGCATGTCGAGAAGAATTAGAAGACACAAGTCGGCAAGCTAGCACCAGCAGTAGTGATAGTGATAGTGATAGTGATAGTGATAGTGAGGGGTACTCACTGCCTGGTCAGACAGAAGGCCGTTATATGGGTCTTAGAAGCAGTAGTGAGAGTGAGGTGCACCAATTGCCAAACAGGTACCGGCCTCCTTACTCAGGTTCTATGAGTTGCAGTGAGAGTGAGGGCTATCCATCACCAGATCGGGTACAGGTCCGTTATCATACCGATCTATCCTCCAGTGTTGTGGGTTCCTCATCAACTAGTGCAGGTTCAGCCGAGGATTCCCTATCAAATAATCGAGTTATGCCAAAGAAACAGAAAGGCGGGTTAAGAAGATTGAAAGATAAGCTTGCACTTGTCTTCCACCACCATCATCACCACCACCATCACCATCATCATGATGATGGTGATCATAGAAGAGAGCAAAACACCAAGTTGGGCCGCGGCACATCACTCTGGAAGTATGCAGGGAAGATCTTTCACGGCACGAGGAAAGACGAGGCTTTTGGAGAATGCGCAGCTGAAAAACTGACAAAATCAGTGGTTTGTAAAGTATCCGATAAGGACCAGCGTAGGCATTTCCAGACACTTGTAAAGGACGTAATGGGGCATGCACAGAATCCTAGGAAATCAAAGCTATCCAAAGGTGGCATCAAACGGCTGCGGGGCAGCCAGCATGGCGGTAAGAACGTCATGAAGAAATTACGGTGGTGGCAAATGTTTCGCCGCCAGAAGGCACTGGCAAGTAAGCCACGCGTCAAGCTAGGATTTGGGAGTAAGAAGCCCCGGTTACAACCATTAACTAAGATGAGATGAGTTATTATGGTAGGGGATTAGTAGAGACTATATTCAATGGTCCTTTTGGATGTCACCACTGCTTTTCTTCATGGTGCTTGAAGGAGGCTTACCGGACTCTTGTTGACACGATGCAAATGGGAGCATGACAATTAATATTCTTTCTATGTTCCAATTGGGACATTCTCTGACGAAATAGCAAATGAGTTAGTTACCTAGGGAGTGAGTCATGGTTTTTAGCCTTATCATGATCATAGTTATGAAATCGAGAATCAAATTTTGAATCAAAATTACATTTTTTCGAATCATGAATCGAATTGAATCGTGAATTATAAAGAGTCGGTCATAATTTTAAAATACATCAAAAAAGTATACATCTCAATAATTAGTTAGATATTTAAGATATATTATAAATATGAAAAGTTAGTAATAAATTAATAAAAAAATATTTTGAATGATGAATACATAATATAATGGGTTAAGACGCGTGCATTTAAGAGATGTGGGTTCCGGCGTGATTAATGAATTACATTGTATTGTTAATTATGCTATGATTTATGAAAATTCATTAATATATTTTTCTAATATATGTTTGGATCTTAAGACATCCAACTCAAAATTAATTGGCAATGGGTGGATAGGTGTTTAATCAAATAAATCAAATTTGAATGGCTTAATGAAGTGATGTGATATGTCTCTAATACTCTTACTATAACATTACATACATAATTTGCTTCATTAAAAGTGCATGATTAATTGCACATAAGAGTTCATAATATTACTTTATGAATGTGTCAAAACATTCTACGTATACAAAGAAAAGCATATAGATGTATGTTATATGTGATAATACGAAAGTTCTTATGGTATGATCTTGTATAGTTTATTAAATATAGAGAGAACACTTGACGAGCTTCAGTGATTAACATTGTTAATATATAAGTATGTGATTAGACGATTTTGAAATTTTTAATTGAGGTGCTTAACAGACTTATGTTAATGTTTAAGAAATTTTGAAATTAACATGAAAAACATTAATCACAATTAATTAGAGCTCAAGTATAATTAATTAGCCTAATGAGTATTAATTTATTAGTAAGTTGGTTAAATGAGATTAACTAACCTAATCATCTTTGATTAAATTAATACTTGAATAATTAAATTAATTTGATGAATTTTGACTATCTTAGTTGTTAGGTGTCATTCTAAGATTAAGGTTCCATTATTGTTGATAGAAAATATTTTCAAACGAAAAATGGGAAAAAAAATTCAAAAAAAAAAAAATAGATTAGTATTTTTATTTCGGTTTTTGGTTGCCACTTTGAAAATGATTGTATTACCAGATGTTGTAATGTTAGAATTAGTAGTAGTAGTGGCGTGGAAGCAATGGCGACGACGGTGGTAATAGTGAGCCCCGACCCCTGATCCTTAAATTTTGGACAAACCCCTGACCTTTAGCCCCATTGACCCCCTAACCATGACCCCTGACCCTTGAATATCCAGATTCCATGCCCTTAGACCCCCGAAACCCTGATCTATGA
>JAULLG010569536.1:0-10089 GCA_035668355.1 Sarracenia leucophylla
AATAAAATAAACAGTAAGTTCCACCTGCGATTAACGACTAAGCAAAACACCTTTTTAAAAGGCATAGTGTGGTAACCCATCACAACGCGACGTGAACGAAGCTACTTCCCTCTTCATGCCCCTCCACCAAAACTGCCTAAGTAAATCGTGGTACATTTTGGTGTCACCTGGATGCATCGCAAGCCTAGAATGATGAAACTCATAAAGCTCGTTGGCTCAGCATGAATTCGATATGATGATCCTATTTCCTAACCTTACGCTCTGGTCAGAGTGAATAATTAATCCACCTGTGTCACTGCCCGATAAAATCTGATCTCGGTAGTCCTGGCTCTCCACGTTAGACCATTGCGCGCCAATAACATGACTAAGAAGAGTCGGCTGTAGAACGATAGAAAACAATGTGGCCTCTACGTCAGCCTAATCAAGGATGTTTGTAAGCACACCTTCAGCCTAAATCAGATTCAAGATCACACTTAAGCTCTTCTTTGAGATATACTCACTCAAAGGAAATACATGGTGACTCACCCTTGTTTACAATTGATTTAAGTGTAATCAATTAAAATTCTCTCACTCTCAAAAGCTAAAAAGATTTACAATGAATGAACAATAATGGAGAGGAGTACAAATTGGTATGGAAAACTAGAAAATTGAAAAGCTCACAGAAGGAAGAATTAGGTTCGGAGCTGTGAACCAGTAAATGAGAGTTATGATTTTTGTCTTGTGTTCACCAACCTCTCAAATCTTCAATCTTTACTCCTTATATATCCTTTTCAGAGAATGAAGCCGTTGGGACATTTAATATTTGGATCTCTAGCCGTTGAATCATTAAATGTTGATATTTCTAGCCGTTGGGAGCTTCTGGATTTTGAATACAGTGCTCATGATTCGAATCATGAATGTTGAGGATTGAATCATGTGGCTATTTCTTTAATGAAGATCGAATCATTATACTAATGATTTAAATCAAATTGGCTTTTTGAACTGGAGGATCGAATCAACAAATTGGGCGATCGAATCAGGTGTTCAATTTGGTGCTGTGATTCAAATCATGATCTCCATGGATCAAATCAACTGATCTTTTATTAAACTGTGATTCGATTCATAAGAGTGAAGGATCGAATCATGCTTATCATGATTCGGTTTGAACACTTGAGGGATCGATTCAATGTACTTCAAAACCTCAGATTTCTTCAGGATGGATCGATTCATGGAACTGAGGGATCAAATTAGGGTCTTGATCTTAAGGCTGTGATTCGAATCAGCATTTGGAAGGACCGAATCAAATTGCCGTCTCTAAGACTGAGGATCGAATCATCGAGATGAAGGACAAATCAAGTAATCACTTTTGAAACAGGTGATTCGAATCATATTACTGGAGGATCGAATCAAGGTGTACATATGAGACTGAACTTTGGATTCGATTATGAGAGCTTGGGAATCGATTCATTCTTCCATTGAATCGATTTATGTTTAGGCTCTTTTCATACTGCTTGACTTTCTTTGCTCCTTTGGCTTTCTTGAACTTGTGCTTGATTTCCCCTTTGCCTAAACAACTCCAAATGGCTTCAACTTCAATTTCCATTATTCTTCAATATCTTCTCTTGACTTTTTGCTGTGTATTTGACTTTAGATCTATTGAATAAGTCGTGAAAATACTTTCTCAAATATAAGAAGATATTAGCAACAAACAAATCAAATTGTTGTTAAGTTAAAATGAAAATAAAACTTGATTAAAAAAGCCTTTAGGCTAACAGAATCAAAACTATATAAAATAGAATTTTACCTCGTAGAAACTTGTAGTAAAGTTTCTAGAATCCCAATCAAAGATGTGAGACAACCCGATGACCTTCTCACGTATCACTCGACGCATGCAACGATTTCAGCGAGTGGGCACCGATCCGAATCGCCGTTCTTGGTTTCAAACACACCGAAAGCTCTAAAAAATTTTGCAAAATATGAGAGAGAAAGGGGAGAGAGACGGTGGCTAGGGTTGTGTGTGTGGAGAGAATTCCATCCATCTTCATTCTTCTTATTTTTTATATACATATAAAATATAGATGTATATATCTCTTTCCTAAAAAATAGAAAGAGATATATACTAATACCAAAATAAGGAGATCCTTCTCCTTACATGGCTGGCCTAATAGGGAGAGAAAGAGAATTATATTTTTCCACTATTTTTAATGTATATCTCTATATATTAAAAATATTCTTAGTATATATTTACATACTAAATTAATAATATGCAATATATACTTAACAAAAATAAAATTAATCTCTATCCTAGTTAGGGCCGGCCATTAAGGAGAAATCCCTAATGTGCCGCAATGCCAATTATATCCACACGCATTTAATTTAATTCCTTGATTATCCTAGCGAATAAAATCTGACAATCTAATTAAATTAAATATTTACCAAAACTAACCATAAATAATCTGTGCGTATCAAAGGGCTACGTGGGGGATCACGAGGAAGTATAGGACTTGAGCTAATCGTACAAGAAAATAAGATATCCCTAACTCAATCCCCGTGCTAGATCCTTTCTTGCATGAACCAAGACTCTTCCACTAAAGGCCTTGACCGAACTCCCAGACCTAACTCGAATTATGTATCGAGTTTTCAATTATCACTTGCACTGAAATCTCTCCATGTTTAAGATATGGATTCTCGATAATCCAATTAGGTTACTGACAACCCGGTTCAATTATCCTCTTATCCTCGCAACCGCATCGCTTAACCTTTTGTTATATCATATTGAAAGATCTACTCGCAAGATTTGGCATCATTAAATCAATAAGCAAACCACACAAGGGGGAACTCCTAAACCTAAATCGGACGTGATTTCCGTCAGTTGATTATCAACCATAAAAAAATAACGAAAGTACCCAACCCACCTGTTATATTGATCTCAATTTCGAAATCTCAGCCATTGGTGACTCAAAGCACTAGGCATTATCTGAACATGATTCGATCAATCACGTCGGGATTAAGAGTTTGTACAATATATGATAATATAGGATGTGGATCAATTCATATAGTTAGTATATAATTGATCATCTTATTGATCACGCTCAATACACTCCAAGTGTACTAACACATCGAGTTTGAACATCAAATTCGTAGATCGAAATCCAAATCATTCGACCCAGCCAAGACCAACTAATATACCGATGTGCTACAATCGTACCAATGGATTTTTCAAGTCCATTACGATTGCGAGCCTACTTGTTTATTCTGTCAGAACCTATGACCCGATCTTCTCTGCTTCATGCAACGAGTCAAATACTCGACATAATATACGGACTATGCATTCATACATCATACACATAATAAATATGAAACAAGAAATGTAATAACCTCTTGAATGTTTCTCATTAATACACCAGGGATAAAAGATATAAAATACATAAAAGTATGGCTTTTAAGTATACTATCCTAACACCTAGCTTTTGGTGAGAGCATGCATCCTCTTCGTCTAGGTGCCAAACTAGTAAGATGTGATCTGCCTATTGGCGGTATCGGTGCGTGGGATGGTGAAAGGCTATAGGAGGTGTTTGGTGGCATGTTGTAGGTAGACGACGATGATGTTGGAGTAGGGTAGGTCGAGCCCTCGTGGGTGCTCCGCCACCCTAATTATTTGCCTGATCATTAGATCGGGAATGGAGAGTTGGTGGTTGGCATGTAGGGCGTAGAGGGCATGAAGGTTTTCATTCCTTTGCTCGTCCTTGTGGATGCCGTAAAAAATGTTGGCTTTGAGGAATATTCCGGGAAACCATAGCCTCTCTGCTAAATCACTGTGTCGGGCAAAGATTTTCCCGGGTTGAGAGCGGCCTTCAGAAATAGCTGCTTCCATGTCCGTCAAACTGACGTGCTCGGGGATGAGGTCCCGGTCGTCGGAGCGGTCGTCCATGAGCATGCCGAAAATGTCCAACGTCTCGGTAAAGGTGTTCGGGTCCAACTCCACATTGTAGCCGTCGACTAACGTCTAAAATTACTCCTCCATTCGCCAGTCGTTATTCTCTCATAGGTCCTGCCTGAGATTCTGGTAGAAGAGCTAAACGATTCGAGGGTAGATCATTGGGAAAGGTCCGAACAAGCTGCTGAAGCACCAGGAATTCATAAGATTGATGTCGTTGTGGACCACGTGGCTGAGACGTAGAGACTCCTCCTCCATCGGAAAGTGTTTCATATGGTAGAGGTTTGCAGTGGCCTAGGTGCCTGCAAGGATACGCCTTGCGTGCCGGTGCAGGGTCGTTTCGGGACTCGGGTAGCCATCACTGTGTGAGTTTTGAGTTTTTGAGTGTCGGAAGAGGTGTTTTTTTTAGAGAGAAGAGAAAGTTTAGAGAGGGTTTTGGAGGTGATAATGACGGTGGGGGCGTTGAGTTTTTATAAGTTAGAGGCATCCCTTTTGGAGTATTCTGGCCAAAGTCCGGATGGTTTTCGACTAGTGTGTTTAAACGTTTCTAGAGGAGTAAGAGTCTGAACTCCCTTCTAGACTATTGGGGATAGTCACGATGGGTGTTAGGATGGGTCATTTCCATCCCGATGGGGGTTAGGACGGTATGAAAAAGTCCAAACGATTTGGAACTGTCTGAATGGTACTCAGCGGTTTAATTCTCGCACCTTTTCGAGATGCTGGAACCATAATGATGCCTCATAAATATAATGCCATTTGAAATTACATCCGGACGATAAGGGAGAGTTTAGATGGTTAGTACCATTTGGTGACGTGTGGTAGTTTTGTACTGGTGGCCATTTGAATTCCGTCTAGACGGTTTGGAGAAGAGTCCGGACGGTGACGTTTGGTCTAGTGTACGTTTGATATGATTCGTGACCGTTGGGATTCTGTACCATCTAGACTCTAATTTACAACCCGAACGGTTTTTTTTTAATTGACGACCCCAGACTCTCAAGGATTTAAATATTAAAGAAGATGATACGATTCCTTTGAGATTTAGGGGTTGCTTAGTTATTGAGCAAAGCAGCTTCTAAGACCCAATACGTCCAAAGTAGCTTAAACATGATAAAAGAGGGTCTTTTAAGCTCAAATCCTCAAGAGTTGGATTCTTTATAATACATCCTCAATTTGATCTTCGGATTGATTGTCAGTAGTTCGAGACATTACAGCTAGATGTGTCAGCAAAGGCATGGAGAGGAGTCTCAACCCATCAAGTGGGCTTACTCATCCCTCTCTTGACCACTTTGGAGATATGTTTGCCTCTAGAATAGTAGTACACCTTAAAACGTGTGTTGCAGTGGTCAACTAGCCGGCAAGAACTTTCTTTGAGGCAACATCTACAGAATCCTTGTCTCTTCGCTCTACTTTTCAAGGCATAAAGACTTCTACCTTGAAAAGGTTCCAATTGATCGGAATTGGGCACACAATCCATTTAACCTTAGCGTACGAAGAGGACAACTCAGCTTAAGAGAGTAGTTTAATGTCTTCGGACCGGTAAATTTTTGAAAGATTTGACCGAGTTCTTACCTTTCACTCCCCACAAGTTGAACACAGCAATGTCTTCATTGTTGAAGTATCCTATATCCTTTAAGAACTCTGGGTTCCCTTCAAGATATGGCTAAGTTTAACGTTTTCAACCAGACTTGGCGAGCCGATCATTCGACTGGCAGGGTTGGATCGGATAACTCTATTGAATCAGCTGCAGAATCCACTGATATGCCATTTACAAAAGGTTTAAGCCTTTGCTCATTGACATGTAGAAACTTATCAGTTTGGGGGTTAAGAAGTTGGCAGGCACCATGCAGGTAGATGCGAGTCACCACCTATGGTCCTTCCCACCGGTATTAGAGCTTACCAGGGAACAGTCGGAACTTGGCATTAAATAGCCAAACTTTTTATTGAGCTCGAATGATTTTCTATGAATATGTTTGTCATGAAGTACTTTCATTCTTGCCTTATAGATTCTGGTGTTGTCGTATGCCTCGTTACGTAGCTCCTCTAGCTCATTAAGCTGTAGGTGTCGGTGGTTGCCAGTATTTGGCATGTCGAAGTTAAACGTTTGACTGTCCAATATGCTCTATGTTCTAATTCCACTGGCAAGTGGCACGATTTACCAAAGACTAGATGATAGGGAGACATTCCAATCGGTGTTTTGTATGCAGTTTGATATGCCCAAAGAGTGTCATCTAGCCTTTTGGACCAATCTTTTCGATCAGGATAGATAGTTTTGGTGAGAATATTTTTGATCTCCTTATTCGACACTTCGACTTGGCCACTAGTTTTAGGATGGTATGGAGTGGCTACCGTGTGTTGTATCAAATAGCATCGTAATAAGGCCAGAAAAATATTTATTTATGAAGTGTGTTCCTCCATCATTGATGATTGCTCATGGGAAACCAAATCGAGAGAAGATATTTCTTTGTAAAAATTTGATCACAACTTTCTGATCGTTCGATTTGGTTGCTGATGCTTCAACCCATTTGGACACATAATCGATCGCTACAAGGATGTATCCACATATGAATGATGGTGGAAACGGTCCCATGAAGTCGATGCCCCAAACATCGAAGATTTCTACAATAAGGATTGGGTTTAGGGGCATCATGTCGTTGGCGGTCATTGTGCCAATTTGTTGGCAATGCATGCATTTCTTACAATACTCATGTGCATCCTTAAATAAGGACGGCCAGTAAAATCCTCTTTGTAGTACCTTGGAAGCGGTCTTCCAAGGTGATGGTGACCATAAAAAGTTACCCGTCGGGAAACGAGTCTCTTACTAGCATGTGGTCACTAGAGGGCTGAACTAGGAGTCAGGAGAGGTGATTGGCTACTGAATTTTTGGTGCCCTTCTTGTCACATATCTCAAGATCGAATTCTTGTAAGAGCAAGATCCATCGAATTAGTCAGGGTTTCGTGTCTTTATTGGCCAAAAGATTCCTAAGGGCAGCATGGCCAGTGTAGACGATGACTTTAGATCCTAGTAGGCACGATCGAAATTTATCTAACCCAAATACTATAATCAGTAGCTCTTTCTCAGTGGTTGTATAATTTAGTTGAGCATCATTGTGGGTTTTACTGGCATAGTAAACTACATATGACACTTTATTCTCTCTTTGTCCTGGCACAACTCCCACATCATAATTAGATGCGTCACACATAATTTCGAATGGTATGGCCCAATTCGGTGACTGCATGATTGGTGCTGTAGATTGAGCATCTCACAATTGTTCAAAGGCACACAAATAGTGTTCATAGAAGTTGAATGTAGCTTCCTTAGTGAGAAGATCACAAAGGGGCTTAGTGATATTTGAGAAATCCTTGATGAAACGACGGTAAAAATCAGCGTTGCCCAAGAATGGTCGAATTTGTCTGACTATCGTGGGTGGTGGTAATTAAGAGATTAAGTCAAATTTAGCTTTATCGACCTCTATTCTACGTTTGAGGACTATGTGCCCCAACACAATCCCTTGTTGGACCATGAATCTGCTCTTTTCCCAGCTAAGTATTAAGTTCGTCTCTTGGCATCGTTTAAGCACTAGAGTCAGGTTTGAGAGACAATCATCAAACAACGAACCAAACATAGAGATGTCATTCATGAACACTTCAAGGAATTTCTCTACAATGTCAAAGAAGATAGACATACGCCAGTAGGCGAATGAGCCAAAGGGGCAGGTAAAGCTTGTCTTCTCTTGGTTTTCGAGGTAAACAAGTACTTGGTTGTAGCTGAAGTAGCCATTCAAAAAGCAGTAATAGTTTTGATCTGCTAAACGCTCTAAGATTTGATCAATGAATGGAAAAGGAAAGTGATCTTTCCTAGTCATGGCATTTAGCTTTCGGTAATCGATGCAGACTCACCAACCAGTGGTCATGCGAGTTGGGATAGATTCTCCTTTATCATTAAGTACCACGATGAGTCCAGATTTCCTGGGTACAACTTGCGTTGGGCTCACCCACTTACTATCTAAAATTGGATAAATAATACCTTCATTTAATAGTTTAACTACCTCCTATTTCACTACTTCCTTCATGTTAGGGTTGAATCACCGCTGCATTTCTCGAGTTGGCTTGGCATCCTCTTCACAGTGGATGTGATGCACGCAGACAGAGGGATCTATCCTTTTTATGTCAGCTACCGTCCATCCTATAGCTCTCTTATGGGCCTTAAAGACCTCAGTCAATTGCTTTTCTTGGATAGGCAGTAGATCAGAATCAATAATGACCAACAATGTATTATCAGGTCCCAAAATGATATACTTGAGTGAGTTCGGTAGAGGTTTCAACTCAAGTATAGGTGGCACTTCTAGGGATGGTATGGGAGGTATTGATGAGAGTGGGGGAAGTTCTTCAATTCGAGACACCCATGGAGGCGTGTAAATACAGTCTGCCGTTTCTAGCACGACATTAGATTCGTCAATCGTAGGATCTAGCTCTAGGATGCCCTCCCCAAAATAGGCCCGGTAGGATTCCAATGGGTCATCCATGAAGATAGAAGGAAGGACTCGCTGTGTTGCCTCATTAATTTTGTCAATTGCAAAGCAATCGACTTCCATTGCTGGGTGGTGGGAGACGTGGAACACATTGAGCCTTAACTTCATGTTTCCAATACGTCCATTACCTCAGTTCGGTAGTTGATGCATGCATTAGTTATGGGCAAAAGGGGCGTCCAAGAATGATTGGGGTTTGTCTCCTTGTGTTGGTATCGGGTTCAGTGTCTTGAACTATGAAGTCAACATGATAGAGAAACTTGACGACTTTAATTAGCACGTCTTCGATAATGCCTCGGGGGACTTTGACTGACTTATCTGCCAACTGGAGGGTGACAAGGGTCGGTTTCAGTTCCCCAAGTCCAAACTATTCGTACACTGAGTACGATAAGAGGTTAGCACTTGCTCCTAAGTCCAGTAGTGCTCAATCGATTTGATGATAGCCGATCACACATGAGATGGTAGGTATCCTTGGGTCTTTCAACTTAGGGACCATATCATAACTGAGGACTGAGCTAATGTATTCCGTTAAGAGCACTTTCTTGGGGACACTTGTCTTCATCTTACGCTTCGTATACATAAGTGTTTCAAGAACTTAGCATATGATGGACTTACTGAATAGCGTTCAGAAGGGGAAGATTAATTTTGACTTACTTGAAAAGTTCAAGCACGTCCATCATGGGTGGACATTTCTTGCGCTAGGTAGTAGGTTGTTCAAGGAAGGTTGTAAAAGGTGCCTTTGGCTCTCTGGGTGTGATTGGAGGGGCCATTAATGCCTCCTTGAATGCATCAGTAGGTGGTGGTATTACGGCAGCAGGTGCTGACTGAGCAAGCGGTGGCTGAGTAGTTTCGGAGTTGTCAAACTCCTCAACTGTTGCGAGGTTTGGTGAAGGCTGAGGGTTGTTCGGTAATGGTCGGGTCTAGCTTATTTCCACTCCTTAAAGTCATGACAACCTTCGCTTGCTCGTGGTATACGCCACTGCTACTGGGGTTGCTTCGGTAGGCCTATTGGTTGTAAGAATTGTATGTGGGCCTAGGTGCCTGAATTTACGGTGGTCCAGCTGATTGTTGTTGATTCTTCCAACCAAAATTTGGATGGTTTCTCCAGCCGGGGTTGTAAGTGTTAGAGTAAGGGTTGTTTCTGGTCTGGAGAATCCTTGAGCAGCATTCACTTGCTCTTGGACAAAATCGGGGAATTGTTCAACTGACGGGCATTCGGTGACACAGTGGGCCAGACTGGCACATAGGGCACAGACATCTTGCATGTTCGGTGGGGGTGGTTGAGCTACAGGTAGTCCGTTGGTCAACAACTTATCAAGCTTTTCTGCGAGGGACATTACTTGGTTGGTAAGATCAACGTTCTGGCTCACCACATAAAGTCCTCTCATTTTCTGAGTCATTGACCTGTCAGTGCGTGAGACTAATGCTTGGTGTTATGATCTTTTTCTCAGCTTCTCCAAGTGAGCCCAGGTGTTTGTCGCGTTGTTTAGCATAAATGCATTGCCGCACGAGGCGTTGACGTATTAACGATATTAGGGTAGTAGACCTTCATAAAAGTTTTGAACTAACTGCCACTTCAGGACTTGATGGTGGGGACAACTCCTAATAAGTTCCTTTAGTCTTTCCCAGGTTTCGTGAAATGTATCG
>JAULLG010569644.1:0-10086 GCA_035668355.1 Sarracenia leucophylla
CCCTTCCTCTCTTTATATTAAAAATGTCTTATTAGTTGATGGCTTGAAACATAACTTGTTAAGTATTAGTCAATTATATGATAGTGGCTATGATGTATCTTTTGGCGAAAATAAATGTATTGTTAAGTATGATGATCATATAGGTTTCGTAGCTCATAGAAATCATAATGTATACACCATTAGTCTAGATGATTTGTCACTCCATAATGTAAAAAGTTTTGTAGCTCATGAAGAAGAGAGTTGGTTAGGGCATAGGGGATTAGGACATGCTAGTATGGATTTGATTTCAAAACTATCTAAAAAGGATTTAGTAAAAGGTTTACCAAAAACGAATTTTTCAAAAGACAAAATTTGTGATGCTTGCAAATTAGGCAAATAAAAGACAACCTCTTTTAAAAAAAAAAACATGTCTCAACCTCTAAACCATTAGAACTCCTTCATATGGATTTTTTTGGACCAACTCGAGTGGCAAGTCTAGGAGGTAAGGTGTATGCTTTTATGATAGTAGTTGATTATACTAGATATACTTGGGGTATTATTTATTACTCATAAGAACGAAGCATACACACCAGATCAATGAACATAATCTACCTAAGTATTTTTGGGTCGAAGCCATTAGTACCACATGCTATGTAATGAATAGAGTTATCATTAGGAAATATTTGAACAAAACTCTTTATGAATTGTGGATGGGGCGCAAGCCCAATATTTCCTATTTTCATGTATTTGGTCGCAAATATTATGTGCTTAATGATAAAACCAACCTAGGAAAATTTGACGCTAAAAGTGACGAAGCTATATTTCTAGGATATTCTTTAACTAGCAAAGCATATAGGGTATATAATAGGAGAACCTTAGTTGTAGAAGAGTTTATGCATGTAGATTTTGATGAATCAAACCCCTTTTCTATGAAAGATTATCAAGTTGATGATCTAAACTTAATTGAGAATGGGGTAAATAAAATTGACCTAAAGGGAGATGAACTTAAAGTTAAACCTAGGGAAGAAGACCAAAAGGATCCAAAGGAGAGTGAGAATCCAACAAATGGATCCACCTCACTTCCTCGTGCTTGGTGATTGGTCCACAATCATCCTAAGGACCAAATCTTAGGTGATCCTCCTAAAGCTGTAACCACTTGGTCTAAATTGCAAAACGTGCACTATCATGTAGCTTTTGTCTATCTCATTGAACCTAGTAACATAGAGGAAGCCCTTGGCGATGAAGCTTGGATTCTTGCTATGCAAGAGGAGCTAAGCCAATTTGATATGAGCTAATTTTTGACACTTGTCCCTAAACCCAAGGACCATTCAATCATTGGTACAAAATGGGTATTTAGGAACAAGAAAGATGAACATGGTAATATCACTAAGAACAAAGCAAGATTTGTAGCCCAAGGATTCAATCAAGAAGAAGCCATTGATTATGACGAAACATTTGCTCCGATTGCTGGAATAGAAGCCATCTGTATGTTGCTTACATATGCATCTCACAAATGCTTTAAACTTTTCCAAATGGATGTTAAAAGTGCATTTCTAAATGGTTTTATTGGGGAGGAAGTTTATGTCAAACAACCTCCGGGTTTTGAAAATGATGAATTTCCAAACCATGTTTTTGAACTCACAAAAGCACTTTATGGTTTGACACAAGATCCCAGAGCTTGGTACCAGTGATTAAGTGGATTTCTTTTTGAAAATGATTTTAATAGAGGAAAGATTGACATAGCATTATTTATTAAATATTTTCATGATGATATGCATATAGTGCAAATATATGTAGACGATATTATTTTTGGATCTAGTAGTATGTCAATATGTGAGGACTTTGCCCAATGCATGCATGAAGAGTTTTGAGGTGAGCCTCATGGGTGAGCTAAATTTCTTTTTAGGACTAAAAATTAAACAAACTCCAAAAGGTATTTTCCTAAATCAATCTAAATATACTAAAGTCCTTTTGAAACGTTTTCAATTGGAAGATGAAAAACCTTTTGGAACACTCATGAGTACATTAACTAAACTTGATAAAGATGAAAAAGGAAAAGATGTTGACTCAACACTCTATAGAGGCATGATTGGAAGTCTCCTATATTTGACCGCTAGTAGACCGGACATAATGTTTAGTGTTTACATGTGTGCACGCTATCTAGCTTGTCCAAAAGAGTCACATCTATTTGCCATGAAATGTACACTTAAATACTTGAAAGGCACAATAAACCTTGTATTACGGTATTCAAGTCAAAATTGTTTTGACTTGTTGAGTTACTCCGATGCGGATTTTGTCGGGTGCAAAGTAGACCACAAGAGTATCTCAGGAACATGCCACTTCCTTGGAAAGTGTATAGTCTCTTGGTTAAGTAAAAAGCAAAATTCAGTTGCGTTATCAATGGCTGAAACTAAATAACTAGTTGCCGGTAGTTATTGTGTGCAAACATTGTATATCAAACAGCAACTAGAAGATTTCAAATTATCTTTTGATTGCATACCCATCATGTGTGATAATACGAGTTCTATTTGCTTACTTTGAATCTCATTCAGCATTCTAGAACAAAGCATATTGAGATTAAATATCATTTTAGAAGAGATCATGTAGAAAGAGGTAGAAGAGATCATGTAGAAAGAGGTGATGTGGAATTGAGTTTTGTTAACACAGACAAGCAATTAGCTGATATTTTTACCCAACCCCTTCAAGAAGACAAATTTAATGCATTATGTAAGAGTCTTGGCATGATTAACTTATGTGATATTTGATTCTAATTGATATTGCTTGCTTATTTGCTTAAAATCGCACATACTCTATTTTTGCCCTGTTTTTTGGGCTTACTGTGAAAAATGGTTCGACCATTGTGTTAAAAAGTTCGAACTACCAGGTACACCAGACAA
Organism: Sarracenia leucophylla; assembly: GCA_035668355.1. NCBI lineage: Eukaryota > Viridiplantae > Streptophyta > Magnoliopsida > Ericales > Sarraceniaceae > Sarracenia > Sarracenia leucophylla. The sequence continues at coordinate 2,877 of JAULLG010569644.1, forward strand.
ATAGTTCAAACTTTTGGTTTAAAAGTTCAACCAATTTTGTTTTCAATCCAGAAAAAGTTTGACCTTTCTTGTAGAGAAGTTCGACCTTTTTATTCAACCTAGAAAAGTTCAACCTTTTTTTGTGGAAAAGGTCGACCTTTCTTATAGAGAAGTTCAACCTTTTTTATTCTTTGTGGAAAAGATCGACCTTTTTGTGGAAAAGATCGACCTTTTTGTTCAAGGGAGGAGAGAGAAAAGGTGCAGGATAAAAAGATCGACCTATTTCATAAATAGTTCGACCTTTCTGTGCCAGACTAGGTCCACCTATTTTTGAATAGTTCGACATTTTCTCAGAAATGTTCGACCTTTTTTATAAAAAGATCGACCAATTTTTGTGAGGCTAGTTGCACCTAATTTTAAAACGTTCGATCTATTTTTAAAATAATTCGAACTATGAGTGTTTTATATATACAACCCAGTTCAAATCATTTCACATTATTTCTCGTGCTTCTCTCTCTAGCTCATTCGAAATCCTCTTTGCTCTCAAAACCCTACATCGAAATCCTCTCTTTCTCCCCCAAATCCTTTCTAACCTACCTCAAATCTTCTGAATCTCTATTTTGACAATGGTGAAGCAAAAGGAATCAGGGAAAGGGGATGTGCCTGAATCATAAAGCCCTAGGATCTTAAAGAAGAAAAGGACTGGTGTGACTGGGAAGAAATCGACAGAGGCTCAACCTGTGACTCAATCTTCTCAATCCTTTGTTCAGTTAATTGAGAAACAATCCTTGTTAGATAGGGAGATCATACATAGACAAGCTATTGATTTATATTTCTTTAAATTGAATGGTATGATCTTTACCCAATTTTTCTCATGTTTAAAATGGGACAAATTCTTGACTTTCTCGGGCCCCCATTACCCTGAATTGATTAAATCTTTCTATGCTCATATTGTTAAACCATCCATGCCATCCACCACCATTAACACCAAATTTAAAGGTCTTACCTTTGAAATTTTTCCACGTTTACTGAACCAAATCCTTGAGATTCTTGATAGAGATGTATGTATCACTTACAACTCCAAGAACTTTGAACATAATGGATTTGCATATCGATTTTGTCAAATCAATTTGTGAAATTGAGCCCATAAATTTTACAAAACCTTTTGATGCAAATTGTTTAAAAACCGAAATGCGAATCCTCCATCACATAATAAACCACATAATTGCCCCTCAAAAGGGTAGATTTGGAGAAGTTACCAAACTTCATATGTTTATTATGTGGTGCATCATGAATTATATAAAGCTAGATCGTGGATATTTGTTTTTCTCACATATGTACTACATTCATGGACGTGGCCACTCGGCTCTTATACATGGCATGTTTTTGACAAAAGTATTTCAATTTTTCAATCTTGACTTGTAAAAATGAAAAACCTGTCAAATTCTCGCCTTATGACTTGTATGGGCTCACAACCTTGAACCGTATGCATATGTTCAAGAATCAAGAAGGTATTTGGTATACTAAATGTAAAACCCCTATTGCTTTAACCTCTGTTCCTATTGCTTCTGATCAACCAATACCTCCAGCTACCAAAGCTTCTGATCTTACTCCACCTCGTCCTTCATCCTCCATTACTCCATCGTCTGATCCCACTCCTCATGCCTCTGATTTACCTTTAACTTCATCTACCCCTCCTTCTCTCAATCTAAATGAGATAGTTTCCATGTTCACGACCATCCGATCTCAAGTTTTTGAAAAACTTGACTCAATGAAGCATCCCAAGATGCTTTTCAAGAAAAAGTTCAAGAAGACCTTAATCGTTTAGCTGGTAGATTGAGATGGAATCAAGATGCCATTTCAAAAACTTTTATTTTTCTAAATGGTTTTATGAAATAACTAGCTGTAGGAAATTTTGATCAAGTGTTATTGAGAGCAAGAACAGGTGCTGCAAGACCCCTAGGAGAATCATCACAACTAGTCCAAACCCAACCTCCTACTACACAACTATCAAAACCACAACCTCCCTCAAAACCACAACCACAACAATCACAACCTCAACCACAAGACCAACCTAAACCTCAAGTGTCAGCTCAAACTTCAGTCCAAAAGGGGAGTTCAGCTAAAGCACAAGACCAAATCTCCTCTCATGCTGACGATAGCTCAAGTTCGGCAAAGAAAGCTCAATGAAACAAGAATGCTGAAGAAAGAGCTAGAGCATTACTTACAAGTGCAGCTGTGACACCCTTAGCCCTTCCACCTCAAACTGAGCCTTCATCCCCTATCATTAAACCTGCCACTTCTCAAACATAACCAAAAGAACAACCCCTTGCACAACCCAAAGCCAAACCTTATGCATCTTTTCATGACCCAGAAGTTGAAATTCTTAATCCTCTTCCCATTCATGTTCTACCTCCCTCTCAACAAGATGTTGCTCATCCTACACAAGATCAAGAAACTTCTCAAGTTCCATTTCAAGAAGCTACTCCAATTGGAACCTATAAGAGGAAGAGATTGAGGAAAAAGTCTGCTGATCCAGATTCTACCCAAGCTTCGAAGACCTAGCTTATTTTTCTAGTTTGTTTGGAATACTTGTTTATATTCTTACTTTGATATGATGTATGGTTGTTGGATTATGTTAGATTATGTCTCAAATACTTTATCCTCTAACTTTTAGGTCTCCCTCTTATTTTTGCCTATGACAAGGGGGAAGACTTTGAAATTGATTTATTGGTTTAATATATGAATGTTGGTACTTGGTAGTCTGATAAATGATTTTTATGGTAGTTAGTATTCATGTTTCCCTCAAAATCCTAGACTTGGCTATGTGATTGCATTGCCTAGCACTATTACAAATTCTTTTGGCATATTTCTTAAAATACATTGACTCGTAGTAAAAATTTTGCTTAGCATATTTTCTGTTATGTGTTGAAGATAAAGAAGATTTGCTTGACTGTTGGATTTGTTTTGAAAATGTGAGATTTAGACTTTATCTCAACTCTTATCAATGTATGCAAATCTTTATACTTGATATGATTGCTTGATTGAGGTGGAGTAATATAAGAAAATTTTCATTGAATATTTTCTTGGTTGAAATGGTTGTCAAAATTTTGATTAAATATTCTCTTTGCTGTCAAAATTACTTTTTCTCTTTATATTGCTCCTATGCTATCCCTAAAACAAATCAAGAATATATTCATTCATCGAGTGTTAATATGTTGATTAATTCTAAAGTGTATGACGGCTGATAATCGGGGTAGATCCTCATAGAATGAGTTATTTTGTTTAAGAAAAGATTTAAACTATTTAATTTGGAAAAGGGAGTAAATCTTGGATTTGGTTGGAAAAATACTTTTAGCAAGTAAAAGTAAACAAGTAATTAAAAATGTAATAAAGATAATTTATGAGAAGGGTTCCACCTCAGGGTTAGAATCCACCTTTATTTGATAATTTAGTTTCAATATAATTCCTACTTTATTTGGCTTTGAATCAAATTAAATACTATCGTGACATGACCGATATGGATATTCAAGAAAGATAGATTTCTATTTCAACAAGGCATACCCTATCCGGAGCATAGCGTATCTCTGGTTCTACTTTCGAAATCCGAATTACAAATACGGCATAGTCTATCCAAGATTACGGCCCGTCCGGAGTACGGTGAGTTTTTCCATGGCATAGACTATCTCAAATTTGTATAATCGAACAGCTAAAACAATCATACAACACTCATTTAATGCAATCACAGAAAGCTTAAACATGAATTTAATTAATTAGAAAAATAATATTGTTACATAACAATTTGATTACAAAGCATAAATAAAGTACATAATTAATGTACTCCTATGTTACCAAATTACGACTTCATCATCACCCGAGGCGGAGGAAGGACTTAGCCACTCATGGTCGGGCAGAGCTCCATCGTCAAGTTGATGTCGATCGTCATCGGAAGCTCTTCGGCGAGGTTCGGACCTTCCTGAGGTGACTTGGCCCGGGTGGCCGCAACTACTAACTACTAAATATGAGAGATGATGATTCAATACTAAATTATTGAATATGAAAAATGTGTTACAAAGGGTCCTATTTATAGTGTTTCGGATCCTCAAAATTAACAACTTCTGACACGGGGCGTCCGGACGGTGAGCGTCTGGCGTCCGGACGGAATTGCGTCCGGACGGAATTGCATGACGAACACGTCAGTTTCCTATTTCGGAGCATCGGGACGGTCGGCGACTAGCGTCAGGACAAAACTTGCTTGGGCATCACGGTGGATAGCGTCGGGACGGTGAATGAAGAGCATCCGGACGGAAATTACAGGTTCTGTCAATCTTCGTTTGGTTGTGTTGATTTTGTTGCTAAAGTGTCTATTTTATGGTTGTTTTGCGTCACTCCTCCAATTCCCATCTTATACATAAAAACACTACAAAAACATATATTTGATAACAAAAAGGGACAAACTCAGTGTAAATTAACGGGTCTAAATCGTCACTTTTGAATGCCGATCATAGTCTACCGCATTCTCGGAAACGCATCGTCATATAACATGGTCCGAATAGTATTTGAAAAGCTCCAGTTCTTCCCATAAGTAATGTTTTACTTGTGACAAAAATCGGTCTTTTTGTTGTTTGGACCAATCGTTTGGGATGAGACCAACCGCCAGATTATTTATGATGTTTGCATACCAGGGCGGTTAAATGGTAGTGGCCAAGAAAAGTTACACGTCGGGGAATGAGTCTCGTATAGGTACGTGATCATTGGAAGATTGTACTAGGAGTTGGGAGAAATGATCATCTACAGAATTCTTGGTGTCCATCTTATCGCGGATCTCGAGCTCAAATTCTTGGGGAAGCAGGATCAAGCGAATTACACGGCGTTTAGTGTCTTTTTGGGCCAACAGATGCTTGAGGGCAGTATGGTCAGTGTAGATAATCACCTTTGACCCAAGTAGGTACGATCTAAATTTATCCATTGCAAATACTACTGTCAGTAGATCCTTTTCAGTGGTGGTGTAATTCAACTATGCATCATTTAGAGTCTTACTAGCATAGTAGATGGCGTGAGGGATTTTGTTCTCTCTTTGTCCAAGTGTAACTCCCACAGCGTAATCAGAGGCGTCACACATGATTTTGAATAGTATAGCCCAATTTGGTGACTGCATGATTGGTGTTGTGGATTAAGCATCTCTTAGTTGTTTAAAGGCACGCATATAGTGTTCATCAATGTTAAAGGTGGCATCCTTAGTGAGAAGATCGCATAGGGGCTTGAAAATCATTGAAAAGTCCTTGATGAAACGATGAGAAAAACGGGCGTGGGCCAAGAAGGAATAGATTTGTCTCACTATTGTGGGTAGTGGTAGTTTAGAGATTAATTCAACTTTAGTTTTATCCACCTAAATTCCGCACTTGGAGACTATATGCCCCAACATGATTCCTTGTTAGACCATGAAGTAGCTCTTTTCCCAACTAAGTACCAAATTTGTCTCTTGACATCTTTTAAGCACTAATGCTAGGTTTGAAAGACAATCTTCAATAATGAACCAAACACTGAGAAGTCATCGATAAAAACTTCAAGGAATTTCTCCACCATCTCAGAGAAGATAGACATCATACACCATTGAAAAGTGGCAGGTGCATTACACAATCCAAAAGGCATTCACCTGTAGGCGAATATGCCAAAAGGAAAGGTAAATGTAGTCTTATATTGGTCTTTGGGATAGATCAGTACTTGGTTATAGCTAGAGTATCCATCCAAAAGTAAAAATAGATCTGGCTGGCTAAACGCTCCAAGATTTGATCAATGAATGGCAAAGGAAAGTGATCTTTTCTTGCCATGGCGTTTTGCTTTCTATAGTCGATGCAAACTCATCAACGCATGGTAGTGCAAGTTGGGAAAGATTCTCTCTTATCATTATGCACCACAGTAAGCCCATATTTGTTGGGTATAACTTGAGTTGGGCTCACCCACTTACTGTTTGAGATTAGGTAGATAATACCTACATCAAGCAGTTTTACTACCTTTTGCTTTACCAGTTCCTTCATGTTGGGGTTGAGCCATCGTTGTATCTCTCAAGTTGGTTTAGGATCTTCCTCGCAATAGATGTGGTGCATGCAGATAGAGGGCTCAAACCCTTTGAAATTGGCTACCATCTAGCCAATGGCTCCTCTATAGGACTTAAGAACCTCGGTAAATTTCTTTTCTCGTATAGGCGATAAATCTGAATCAATAACAACCGAAAACGTATTACTAGGTCCCAAAAAGATGTACTTGAGTGAACTCGGGAGAGGTTTCAACTCAATTATAGGTGGGGCTTCTAAGGATGGAATGACAGAGACGGATGAAAGTGGTGGCAATTCTTCGAAACGAGACACCAATAGAGGTGTGTCTATATAGTCTATCGTTTCAATCTCGGCTTTGGATTCGTTATTATTGGATCAAGCTCTAGGATGTCTTCCCTAAAGTAAGCCAGACATGTTTCCAAGGGGTCATCTATAAAGGTAGAGAGCAGGGCTCTTTGTGTTGCCTCATCGATTTTGTCGATTGGAAAGCAATCAACCTCTATAGCTTGGTGATGCGAGGCACGAAACACATTGAACATGAGCTTTATGTTGTCGAAAGATACATCCATTACCCCAGTTTGGAAATTTATGGCAATTGATACATGTATTAGCTACGGCCAAAAAGAGGAATCCAAGAATTGTTAGGATAGCATACTTAAAATGCATGATTTTATGTATTTTATTATCTTTGATCCCTGGTATATTAATGAGAAACACTTGAGAGGTATTTGCATTAACTGTTTCATATCTGTTGTGTGTATGATGTGTGAATGCATAGTTCGTATATTCTGTCCAGTATTTGACTCGGTGCATGAAGCGCGGAAGATCGGGTCAAAAGTTCTGACAAATATACAAGTGGGCTGACAATCGTAATGGATTCAGAAAATCCATTGGTACGATTGTAGTACATCATTATGGTAGCCAGTCTTGGCTAGGTCGAACGGCTCGAATTCCATGCTGGGAATTTGATGTTCGAGCACGATGTGTTAGTACACTTGGAGTGTATTGAGCAGGATTATTAGGATGACCAATTCTATACTGACAATATGAATTGATCTACATCCTATATTATCATGTATAACATGTACTCTTAATCCCGATGTGATTGATCGAATCATGTTCAGATAATGCGCAGTGCTTTGAGTCACCAATGGCTGAGATTTCGATATTGAGAT
>JAULLG010569752.1:0-10083 GCA_035668355.1 Sarracenia leucophylla
CTTCTTCTTGTACATCCATGTGCACCCAATGGGTTTTATCCCATCCAATGGATCTGCAAGCTCCTAGACCTGATTAGAGTACATAAAATCTATCTCAGATTCCATAACCTTTTTCCATAATTTCATATCCTTATCTTGAAGTGCTTTATTATAGTTCCTAGGTTAGGTATCATATTCTTCTGTGATCTTGTCATAAGACTCTCCCAAGAACATGAAACTCTTAGGTTGGTGAACAACCCTCCCACTACGACGAAGACCTTCTTGTGCACTCACGATAGGTGGTATTTCACCCCATTAATGAGGTATGATTTTCGATTGTACCAAATTTTCATTCCTAACCTCTTCTAGAACAACTTGTGACTAGGGTTTATGGTTTATCATATAATCCTCTACCAAGAATCTTGCATTTGTGCTAACAAATAACCTTTGACTCTTAGAAATATAAAATAGACCGCTCTATGTACCTCTAGGGTTCCCTACAAAGAAATAGACTTATGTCTTTGGTTCCACCGTACTTGCATGTCCCACCAACACGTGTGCTAGGCAACCCCATATCTGGAGATGTTTAAGACTTGGCTTACGCCTAGTCCACAACTCTATAGGGGTACAAAGAATTGCTTTACTAGGAACCAAATTCAGAATGAAATTCGTTATCTCTAATGAAAAACTCCAAAACGAATGTGTTAAATTCGAATAACTCATCATGCACCTTACTATCTTCTTAAGGCACATATTCCTCCTTTTCGCTATATTATTCTGATGTGGCATCCCTCGTGCAGACAACTGGTATGTAATCTCATGTTTTGACAAGTAGTCCGCAAACTCCCCCAAGGGGTATTTACCACCACGATCAGATCATAGGGTTTTGATACTTTTACCTGTCTACTTCTCCGCTTCAGCCTTAAACACATTGAATTTCACAATGGTTTCAGACTTGTAGTGAAGTAGGTAAATGTATCCATACCTAGTGTAATCATTAATAAAAGTGACAAAATAATCATACCCACCTCTTGCCTGCATATTCATGGGACCACATACATCAGAATGAACTAGTTCCAGCACTTCTTTGGCTCTAAGTCCCTTAGTCGAAAAGGGCCTCTTAGTCATCTTACCCTCTAAACAGGATTCACATATTAGAAGTGTCTCCACTTCCAATGAACCTAAAGATCCATTTTCTACCAGTCTTTGTATCCCCTTTAGATTAACATGACCTAACCAAATATGCAAAAGTAGTGTTTGGTTCAACATGAAATTTTTTCTTATTAGTGGTAAAACATGTAAATTATTCACCTCATTGTTTTGAATAGTAGAAGTAATCCAATGTAAAATGTAAAGAGCATTATCTAGTATACCATGACAGATAAAATGTTTAACAACTACAATATCACAAAATTTCTTATTAAAGTAAACACAATATCCGTCAATCCCTAATCAAGAAATCGAAACTAAGTTCCACATGGTCTGAGGTACATATAAAATGTTCTTTTAAATTAAACACCTATTTCTTCTAGAAGAAAAAACTATCTTCCACTATAGTAGTAAACACATGGGAGTCGTTCCCTATTTGTAGGTATACCTCACCCTCTTTAAGCTATCTGGTCACCTGGAACCCCTACAGCTTGCTTGTTCTTCCGGTCATGACAGTTCATCTTCCAATGCCCAAACTTCTGACAATAAAAGCATTTTCCCTTAGGCACCATTACCTTTTCCTTGGCAAATGATGGTTTCCACAGGCCAGTCTTTTGTGCATTTCCCTGTTGCAACCATTTCTTTTTCTTCTTCTTACCACCTCTTCACACACACAGGGCTTTCAAAAATAATCTAGAAAATTAATCCTAGAGAGAGAGAGGGTCGGCGGCTATAGAGGGAGAGAGAGATAGAGAGAGAGAGCTTAGGAAAAAATATATCTTCCACCTTATTCTTCTCTTTTAGATATATGTATATATATGTATATTTCCTTATTTTTAAAAGCAAGATGAGAAAATTTATCTTTGCTAAAATAAGATCATCTCCCACCACCTGAGGCCGCCCACCTAGGGATAAATCCCTAGGTTTGCCATTTTCCTATTCCATCCTTGATAAATTAATTTAATTCCCAGATCATCTCTGATGGAAAACCTGACTATCGAATTAAATTAAATTATCCTTAAACTAAACGAGAAATATAATCATGCGTATAATAGGTTACGTGAGGGATCACAATGAAGTATAGGGCTCGGCCTAACCTTACGGGAATTCTGGATACTCTAACTCTATCACCGAGTTAAATCCTTTCCTATACGAACCATGGCTTATTCTACTAATGGGCCTGATTGAACTCACAGCCCTAACTCAAATTATGTCTCGGGTTCTCAATTATCAATTGCACCGAGGTCTCTCTACATTTAAGATATGGATCCCGATAACTAAATTAGGTTACTGACAACTTGATTTAATCAACCTTTTATCCTGGCAACTATACCTTTTGAATATGCCGGATAAAATGATTCACTTACGAGATTCTGACATAATCAAACCTATAAGCAATGCACATGAGGGGGAACTCCTTAATCTAAATCGGTCGTGGTTTCCATTAGTTGATTATCAACCATCGGATAAATAACGATAGTACCCAACCCATCGGTATTGTTGATCTCATGGTGGAAATCTTAACCATTGATGACTCAAAGTACTGCACATTAGATGAACATGATCACTCAATCACTTCCGGATTAAGTTTTTTTTGTAATACTTAATAAAACATGATATGTATCAATTCATATGGTCAGTATAGAAATGAACATCACGTTGATCCCGCTCAATACACTCGAAGTGTACTAACACATCGAGCTCGAACATCGAAATCCTAAAAACATGAATTCGACCCATTCGACATAGTTAAGACCAGCGACTATAATAATGTGCTATAATCGTACCAATGGATTATCTGATTCTATCGGGATTGTGAGCCTACCTATATATTCTGTCAGAACCTCTGACCCGATCTTCTATACTTCATGAACCAAATCAATTACTAGATAGAATATACGGATAATGCATTCATCCATCATAAATATAACAAATAAATATGAAATCAAAAATGCAAATAAATCTCAAATGTTTCTCATTAAAATTCTAGGGATCAAGAATAAAATAAATGAAAGCATAGGTTTTAGTATACAATTCTAACTGTGTCTTTTTGAGATGGCTTGACTTAATTTAAGGGGAATTGTTCCAAGAAACATAAAGAACTTTTACTGTGCAAGTGGATTTTTGTGAGTTGATTCTTACACAATCAGTCAATCCAATGTTATGCTAGTCCGTCGCTGGTCGAGATCTTAATTCAGCACACAAAAATCAAATGTTTAAGATTGTGTAAAGATGGAATGACGTACCATTTTTACAAGTAAAGATGCCAATTTATAGTGTTCACCCTCTAGGGATTTTTCCTCCCCTAAACTGGCCAAAGAATGTGTATCCCTAAGATTCCGATGGATCTTGAGGGATATGACCCTTGATTCTTCCCTTATCTGTAGAGTCTATGAGATCTCAAGCATTATCCTGAGGATACTTAGTCCATCGATCATCATACTTCCGCTATGTGTCCTGATGTTTAGGTTAGGTTATGTACCCGAGTACGAGAATGGCCCTAATATGGTTTGATTCCCAAGCACAAAGCGCGTAATCCCAAACAAGTGCCCTTAATCATACAAGAGATATGTTTTTCCAAGAATAGATCTTATGTGCCGGACTAAGGTGATGGGTCGGTAACTATGGTGTAGATTTGATCTTGTATACATTGGGTCGGGTCTAAATGTTGGGCATGTACTGGAGCATTTCGATTGGGCCCAAAGGTGATGGTTGGGCCTTACCATTTTCCCCCTCCAACTGCAAATTATCACTCAGGGGATGCCAAATCGTGTGATTATGCTTTTCCAGGTGAATCTCTTGGCATCCACATTCCGTATATTGGTAATTGACTCAGCCTTTACTCACTTAGTGAACTAATCTATGGCATCTTGAAGGTATCTTATGTTGCTTGTTACCTTTGGGAAGGGGCCTATAATGTCATTGCCCCACTGTGCGGAGGGCCATGGGTTGGTGAGTGGGTTGAGGTCTTCGGCTGGGACGTGAATGTTCGAGCTGAACTTTTGGAACTTCTCGCATTGTTGGACATACTACTCGACGTTCTTTCTGCATGTATGGCCACTAATAGCCTTGAGTTATTACTTGGTGGGCTAGAGATCGCCCCACATTATGACTTTGACACACGCCTTTATGGATCTCGAAGTGCAGGTCGGGAACATTCTTTGGATGGACACAAAATAAAAGGGGCCAGTGAAATACATTTTGTACAGGTCTTTCAAAATTGAATTCCAGAATCTGGGAGCTTTCTCTTGACAGCCCCTACTTCCCTTTGGTCCTCTAGTAGTTAATCGATTTACAGTTAATTCTTAATTGGATCTATCCAGCTCAGTCCCAATTCCAAACAAATTCCCTCGGTAGGTTGTGTGCTCGATTGTGTGCTGACTTCGTTGCTTATCAACCATGGGTGCTCAGCCTTAATTCCTGAAGCCAAGTAGACCAACGAATCTATGTGATTATTCTCCCTGGATGAGAATTAATGGATTTCCTATCATGAAATTTCCTTTTCCAATGCTCTTACCATCTCAACGCATATCCCACCCATTCATCTCTAGCGGCATATTCCCCTGTAACGTGGTTAACCACTAACTGTGAGTCATAATAAATGATTACCTTTAGTGATTCAGTGTCTTTTATTTGTCATAGTCCGGCTAGCAAGGCCTCATACTCCCTTTCGTTTTTCGTGACCTGGAACTCCAACGGAACATCCCTCTCGATCAAGATTCCCTCTAGGCTGTAGAGGACGACCCAAGCCCCCGTCCCTGAGTTGCAAGAGGATCCATCCACGTAGATCTTCCAAGTGTTTGGGATCGGAACTTTGTCTTCATGTTTGGACCGAATCCTTTCATCATGGACATCGCTGTGATCACCGAGCTTTGGTGAATATTTTGGCCAGTAGGTCTGCCAGTACCTATTCATCGATTACTGTCCTTGGGATATTGGTGATGTTGTGTTCACCGAGCTCTACCGTCCACTTAGCTACCCTTTCTGATGAATCGGCTTTTCTCAGTAAGGAAGCCAATGGGTGTTCGGTGTAGACCACAACCGAGTGTGCTCGGAAGTAGTGAACGAATTTTCTAGAGGTCTTTACCAACGCAAGTGCCAGTTTTTCCAAAGGTAAGTACCTACTCTCTACATCGAGCAAGACTTTACTCACGTAGTAAATGGGCTTCTAGACCTTGACTTCATCTTTCACTAGGGCCGTACTTGTAAATATTTTTGATACGACCAAGTAAAGGCAGAGCGTCTCCCCCATCTTTGGCAAGGGCAATAGTAGTGGGGATGCCAGGTAGGTTCTGAGCTCGATCAAGGCCTTCTCGCTATCCTCGCCCCACTTGAATTTTTCTATTTTCTTAAGGACTTTAAAGAATGGATGACACCTATCGGATGCTTGGCTGATGAATTTATTGAGGGCTGCAGCCATTCCCATAAGCTTCTGACCTCCTTGATGTTTCTCGGGCTTTGAACATTTCGAAGGGCTAGGATATACTCGGGGTTTACTTCAATCCCTCTATGAGTAACCATGAAGCCTAGGAACTTTCCCGTGCTTTCTCCGAAGGCACACTTCAAGGCATTCAACCTCAACTTCTACTTCTTTAGCACCTCAAAAGTCTGCTTCAAATCGTTAAAGTGGTTCTGATGTTCATATTTTACCACCATGTCGTCGATGTATACCTCTACTATCTTACTGAGGAGGTTTTCGAACAATATAGTTGCCAGCCTTTGGTACATTGCACTTGAATTTCTCAAGCCAAAAGGCATTATCCAATAACAGATGATGACTTCGGACGTGTTGAAGGTTGTCTTTTCCATATCGGTTGGGTCCATATCGCTCTAGTGGTACCCTCGATAATCGTTCAGAAAGCTCATGTGCTTGTGTCTCGCCGTAGAATCTATGAGTTGGTTTATTCTGGGAAGGGGAAGCAATCTTTAGGGCACACTTTGTTAAGATCGATGATGTCCACATAGACCCATCATTTTCCATTCTTTTTCTTGACGACCACAGTATTGGGAAGCCAAGTAGTGTATCGAACTTTCGTAATCGCTCTGACTTCCTTTAAGAATTCAACTTCTTTGATCATAGCCGTGGCATGGGGTGCCACCGATCACTAGGGTTTTTGCATAACGAGCTTCTTTGAGGGTCTACATTCAACCAACGATAGACAACCACAAGGTCAATTCCCGACTTTTGGTAAGGAGTCCAAGTAAAAATCTCCTTGTTCGCTTTCAGGAATACAACAAGTCTCAACTCCTCTTACTCGGTTAGTGAAGAACCGATCAAGAACATTGTTTATTCATCGTCTTGATTAAGCAAGACCTTCTTCAAGTCTCGAACCATTTTCTCTTATGTCATTCGACTATAATCGTATATGGTCTATCCGTCATTTAGGAAGAATGTTTGTACCTCGGGGCGCATTTCTTGACTATATATGGTCTGTAAAATATTCATAGCAATACACTTGTTGCCTCTAACCTCCACGATCTCCTTACCATGCTTGAATTTGAAGACTTTACAGTATGTGGATGGAACTGTACCCAAAAAATATAGTCATGCTCTCCTGATATCACATTGTAACTGGATGGCGCGTTGAGGACCAAGAATTCCAAGTCCACCGTAGCTGGCCCCTCCCGAATAAGGATGGTAATTTTTCAGATTGGCCAAACAAAGTCAGCCCCTATCCTGGTGAGTGGCATCAAACATTTCTTCAAAGAGGAATCCTTCAAACTGAGGGATCTAAATGTCCCATAGTACATAATATCAATCGAACTTCTCTAGTTGACCAGTACCCTCATCACATCATAGCTTGTAATCCTTAGGGGCGTCATTATGGGGGTATTGGACTCCCTCCGAGTACTTGATCAAAAATATGACTCCTCCTAACTGTTTCCTCTCCATGAAACATTTCATTTTGTGTCGCTTGCTCTAGTCTATGGCCATCACATCGGCCAATGTTCTCCCCTATTGCTAGGTAACGTTTTGTGTAATCGGTTTTCTTGTCCCGCGAATAACCCAGACCACCCCAAAAGGAGGGTCTCCTTGCTCGATCTTTTTGTTAGATTGTCGCTTTGGTCAACTCGTTCTGTCTTCTCTTGATAGACGTGTTCGAAAAGGTGTCCTACCCGAACAAGGTATTCGAGGTCTAATATCAAAGCATGAAATTCTCCAATGTGGTGACTGATATCTTTGTGGTAGTTGCATTGTTGGCTCTGGTCTCTTGTTTTCATGGCCCCAAAGATTTTTTTTTTTTGGCCAAGTGAAAAAGTTCTTGTTTTCGACTCATTAAAGTGCATAATTCTCCATGTAGCCCATGCCCTCTTCGACCTTCATGTATTATTCGATCATAGCCATAAATTCTGTTATAGTCAGCATTGGTTTCTTGGTGAGATACTATCTTAATCTACTCGAGGGTGACAGTTCGAGCTTAAAGGAAGCTGTTGCTAGTTGTTCGGTACAATCGTCCATTTCATGAAACATCTCCTAATACCTTCGGGAGTACTCATGATTGACTCAGTTTCTCTCTTATGGAGGGATAGAAGTGTATCAATGATCTTCAAGAGTTTACTATTGGTGATGAACCCGACGGTAAAAGACTTGGCTAGCTGCCTCCAATTTATAATCGACCTGGGTCAACTTGTGGAACCAACTGAGTGCGATCTCCCCTAGACTAGATGGGAAGAATCAATGAAAAAGGGCATCATTAGTTCCCTACAAGGCTATGGTTTATATGTACTGGAAAAAATGGTTGATTGGGTATCTCTGAACGTCAAAAAGCTCAAATTTTAGGCGATATAATTTTTTTGGGGGCTCGATACTCTATATTTCTTTGGAGAGTGGCAAAACCGAGATCAACTCCAAAGCCCTTCTTATTGCCTCATGCACTAATCGGGATCAGATGTGTTGCATTTAGTTAACCATCTTTTGTTCTATCTACCTTTGTAGGTCCGTCTCCCCGATGTCCTTGTCGTCCCTATATGCTATTCAAAAAATAGAATTTTTAGGCTCCTTATTTCTTCAGGTTTTCATTCTGTTGCTGGATTTGAGTTCCCTAACACTCCTTTAGGGAACCTTACGTCCTCATACATTCGGATTGTTTCGATCTTCAGACTCTCGTGGTCGGATTGGGGCATCATCCTTTTGTTCACACTTCTTCCTTTTTTAGAGGCAATGCTGCTCAGGCTTCTATTGTTTCCATTTTTTGTATGAGATCCTCGATCTCCTGATTACGATGAACCATCTGTTTCTCTAGCTCGTCGATAATGCTTTCATGGAGGGCTAGGCATTCCTCCATCTTTTCATGGGATCAATGTGGAGACCTTATGTCCCTCTGTGAACCCTCTATGGAGTAGCACATCCTCCAGCCATCTTGCAAAGCACGGGCATGACATTTCTTGACTTCATTGGGGGTCTTTAGATTCTTTCGATTGTCTTGCATGATAGAACTTAAGCGGTATTGGACTGCATCGCCATTATCGCCAGCTTCCAGGACTCTAGCGACTTCATTTGCTCCCTCGTTCATCATAGCTCAAGGTTGTATCTTTGCCACATATGGCACCAAATCATGCAAGTGGATTTTTGCACAATTAGTCAAGCCAAACGGATGCAGGCCTAAATGAATCTCTACCCTTGAGCCTTTAACAAACTCTTCATCGTTATGCTAGTCCGTTATCATTCGAGATCTTGATTCTATATACAAAGAATAAACAATTAGTGCTTTCCGGCCAAGGGTGACCAGGAAGCGCTCAGACGCTTAAGTTAGACTTTTTAGAGAGTAGTCTAAGAACTTATGCAGAGAATGAATAACCTATTGTTTTTTAACAGTAAAGCTTCCTTTTATAGTGTTCACTCTCTAGGGTTTTTGCCTCCTCTAAAGAGGCCAAAGGAATTGGCATGATCTCCATGATTCCAACAGATCTTCGGGCATTTGACCCTTTTATTTTGCCCTTATTTGTAGATTCTAGGACATCTCAAACATTGTCCAAAGGATACTGAGTCAACCATGTTGTCTCAGGTATCAAACCAAAGGGGGGGTGAATGGGTTGATTGGAATCTTTTAAACCTTTTAAAACTTTCTTTAGAAAACTTAATTAAACACACAGCAAGATATGAGAAAGAGCAGTAAAGTAAAGGAGTAAAGGGAAGAGATACACTACAAAGATTTATAGTGGTGCGGTCTACTTGACCTATGTCCACTCCCCAAGCACCTTGGGAATTTCAAATCCACTAGTAAGATTCTTCAATTGGCGAATCAAAGCCGCGTACAATTGGGATGCTTTAAAAAGGGTGAAACGTAACCTAATAGATGGAATCCTTCAGAGGGTGAAGTCTAACCCTATTCTTTTGAGGCAAAGAGAAGTCGTACATTGATTGAGATTTGGTTGGAGTAATTGATGTCTCCTTAATGAGAGAATATACAATATAAAGCTCACTTTACAACACTCACTCTTAGAAATAAATACACAATAAATGTTCTTGAGAGTGAGGAGAACGAGGGATGTGTAAATTCACAGCAGAGATGGGCAAAGAGTATAGCAGTAATGGTGATGCTCAGTTTATAGGTGACAGTATTGAATGTCACAATGAAGACTTGTATTCTTTTGTTGAGAATGTTTTTTTTTTCGGTATCTCTAGTTGTTCTGGTTGTTCTTGTTTTTCAGGTTGTTCTTGTTGTTTCTTTGAAATTGAAGGCTTATATATCTTCTCCAAAATTAGAGCGTTGGGGGTGCATTTAATGTGAAATCAGTTATCATTGAATCAACAGACTTTTGAAAACACCGTTGAATAGATCGATCTTTTCTCAAGAAAGGTCGATCTTTTTGATGCTGAGTTGAAATGGTCGATCTTCTTGCTGAATGGATCGATCATCAGTTGAGTGAGCTGAAGTAAATAGATCGATCTTTTTATAGAAAGGTCGATCTTTTCTTGAACGCTTGAGACTATAGATTGATCATTTTGAAGAG
>JAULLG010569861.1:0-10083 GCA_035668355.1 Sarracenia leucophylla
AATTCAATGGACTTTTAATTAATGTTTTAAAAAGGTCAGACTGTTACATCATATGTCTTAGTCATTTCTCCTCTTGGTTTGCACCTACAAAATAGTCATTGTAGTCGGATCTAGGTACCTATTTTCTTGTGGGTCCTTGGGTGTTAGCATGGAAAGCATTTTTCATATAGGATCCATAATTCCTATTTTGTCTACGCACATAAGAACCATAAAATCTTTGCAAATAAGTACAATTATTTCTATACACATAAGGAGATAGTTTTTGATAGGCTTTCCATTTGGATTGCCTTGTATTTATAGGTCTCCTATGTGGTATGAAAAACTCTTTGGGAGGTCTCCTATTTTGCATTAAAATGTCAACATGTATCTATAGGTTTGGTGATGGTCTTGGTATAACTTTCCTTGTGGATTTCCAAATGTCCTTAGGTCTTTGAATGTTGGTCTTGACAACTTTAGGTGGAGAATCACCCTTTTAGTGGGTTTGTTGTCTTTAAATCCAGGATAACAAGATTCAATTTTATGCCCATTTGTGCCACAAAAGTTGCAGCCCATAGGCTTTGACAGAGGAGCTTTAGCAAAGCCATTCTTATGGACTGTTTTGTTTTTATTTGGATTAAAGCCAAGTCCTTCCCTTTTGAAAGTACATTTTGTACCAAGAATCATATCTAGATTTTTTTCACCTTGAGTAAATCTAGTTATGGTTTTGGTTAAATCACCAACCTTTTGTTTTCATGTAATATTCTCATTTTCAGAATTGGTTGAGATTTTAGGAACAATGTTATCCTTTTCTTTTTTCAAAAACTGGACTTAAGAAATATGCTCTTTATTTTATTTTTCAAAAGTTTCTATTTTTGAATTCAAAGAAGTAATTTCTCTTTTATATGACTTGTTTTTAGAGTTTAAACCTTTGATCATTTTCCAATAGCCCTTAAGAAATTCCAGGAGCTCTTCATATGTAGCCATGTCATTTTCACACTCACTATCTGAAAAGTAGTCTAGGTTTGCCATAGGATCTTTTTGGAGGATGTTAAGACTATACTAACAGAGCCTTGCTTTGATACCAACTGTTGGTTCAAAAGAAGGCAACCTAGAGTGGGGGTGAATAGGTTGTTAACTAAAAATTAATCAATTTTAATCACTTTTTGGTCTCTTTTGGAAACTTAATTCTAACAGGAAGAATTAATTAA
This sequence comes from Sarracenia leucophylla, assembly GCA_035668355.1. NCBI lineage: Eukaryota > Viridiplantae > Streptophyta > Magnoliopsida > Ericales > Sarraceniaceae > Sarracenia > Sarracenia leucophylla. The sequence goes on from JAULLG010569861.1 coordinate 1,188, forward strand.
TAATCAGAGGAATAAATAAAATAAAGAGCAAGAAATTAAAGAGCTAAGTAGAAAGTAAATGCAAACCACAAGACAAGATTTATAGTGGTTCGGTCAAATCCCAGCATACGTCCACTCTCTCAAGAAGCACTTGAGTTTCCACTATGGGGAAGTGCTTATGGGTGCACTCCAAACTAGATATAGAAGTTTTGCTAGATCTCTTCTAAACCAGGAAGCTTTGCAGGCGCACTTCCAGACCTAGAGGCTTTGCAGGTGGACCTTCGAACCTATAAGCTTTGTAGGCTAGCTTCCGAAACTTGACAAGGATCATTGCGGGCTCACTCCAAAAATCTAGAATGGAAGATGATTACGGGCTCACTCTTCAAAGCCGGATGAAGGTGATTACGGGCTCACTCCTCAAAGCCGGGGTGTATCATTGATAGAAGGTTGAACATCCCTTGTTTTTCTTGTAGAGTAGTGTCCTACTTAGATTGAGGTGATTTACAATAAATACTCACTACAAATAAATCTCTCTCTCAAATGATTTTACAATCAGTACAATAAATGGAGAAGAGAAAATTACAAGTCTGGTGGAGGAACCAAGACAAAAAGCTCAAAGAATGGAGATTTAAAGCTTGAGCAGTGAAACAATAAAAAGAGAATAAATGTGAAAGATAATTCTTTGCTCGATATTTCACCAACCTTCAAAATGGTGGTTCATGGCTCCTAAACTAGTTTCTCCATGATTTAGGACCGTTGGGGTCGAAATAGAGTCGTTGGAGACAAAAATCAAACCGTTGCTCTGTTTTAGGATTTTCAAATCTAGGCTGATGAGCTAAAACCTTTTTCTGATGAGCTGACACCTTTTGGAAGATGAGCTGAACCCTTTCTTGTGAGTTGAAACCTTTTACTTCAAGAGAGTTCAGTTTAGGGAAAATAATAAAAGGTTTCGAAACCTTTCTCCATAAGCTGAAACGTTTAAGAGGATTCTAACTTTGGATTTTTTAGAAAACGTTATCAATCTTCAAACAATCATAAATCCTTCGTCCGAACTCCAAATTAGGTAAATTTTATGTCCAGATTGTATCCGTTGAAGTCTTCTTTCCATTCGTTTAAGAATCACCTTAAAAGTCCTTATGTGGAAAAAGTTATGGCCAAAATACCAAAGGTATGTCAGAGGTGATTTTCTAGATTTGAAATTTCTTCAATTTTGAACTTCAACGTTTCGCCTCCCCTCAAGCATGAGTCGAAACCTCTGGCCTTCATACTGAATTCTTATTCAAGGGTTCTGCACCTCATAACCATGATCCCAAACCTTTGGTCTTTTCTCAGAGACTTTCTTCAAGGATTCGACTCCTCATATCCATGAACCGAAACTTTTTTGCTGCACTTTTTCTTAAACTTCAAATAATCATAACTTCTTCATCTTAACACCAAATTGGGAAAATCTCATATGAAAATTGAAGCTCCGAAAGTCTTCTTTCCAATTAACTTAGTATTGCATCCAGAATCCTTCTGTAGAAAAAGTTATGGTCAAAATACTGACCATATATCTGATTTTTCTTAACAAACCAGTTCAAAAGACTTTTACTCCAATAACCCTTGATCATCAAGGTCTCCCCTTGAGTTCTTGATGATCTTAAGATTGATCCTTGATCTCCTCTTTAGCTAACAAACTCTAAATGAGTTATTCTTCAATTTCCATTGATACTTGGGCTTCTCTTGTTCTTCTATACTTACTCCAAGTTGTCCAAACTTCAAATTCCTTTATCTTCAAGAAATTTTCTCTTCAATCTTCCCATCCTTCTAATTTTTTGAGTGTTCTTGAACATGAGACTTAATGCTTCAATCTCAATCTCTTCACTTTGGTTGAACACATTTCCTCCTTGATGTGATCATATCTTCCCAAATTGATCTTAATCCATTTCTTCTTCTTTAGTAGCCAACCTCACAGGTTTCTTTAGGCTTTATGTGATCTGAGCTAAATTTGAAGCTTGTATTTGATCTTGATCCCTTCTTGAATTCAAAGTTTTCTAATACGATAGTTGAGCTTCATTTCATGAGATTTAGGCATCCTAGCCTATGGAGAACTTGTGATGGCCAATCCCAGACTTCCTTGATGCTTGGCTGAACTTCTACATTTTTAGCATTAGTTTGGTGAGAGTCCTTGAAGAGCTGATTCTTCCCTTTGCCTTAGATCTCCAGTTCTTCTTGAATCTGTAGAGGAGCCTCAAGCTTCTTCTATGAAAGTTATGCTTTACTTTTCAGTCAACCTTCCACTATTATACATCATCTCCTTTTATCAGCTGCTCTTTCTTTTTCTCAGACACTATAGCTGTTCAATCCTTTAATTTATGTCCCAAATTGATAATTCCCATAAGCTTTGGGTTGTACATTCCAATTCCCGAGCTTGAATATTGATCTCTCCTACAAGCATTATTTTGAGCTTCCTTACTCAATATAAGAAGCCGATCATTGTCTTCTCTTTAGTACCCAATTCATCCTCCTCTTGACTTTTGCTAAGATTTCAAGGAGTTGTACCTGAAAGTTAGATTTCTCAAATGCACAATCATTAGAGTGATCATAATCAATTCAATATTCTTATGTATAAAAAGCTAAACATGCATATTGATGATCTAGACAATAAAGCTAACAATTTCCTTAATAAGCAAATCAAATGATTATTCATGTTAAGGCTTTAATAAATCATAATATTTTAGTTATATTCATAGTCAAATGATCAAATAAATTTGATTATTGTATCTATCAAAACCAAACTTTATCATAATGATATATTAAGATAAAAACATTAATATTCAATCAATCAAATAAATTGGTTATTATATGTCAAAATTAAGTAAATGCTTGATTGAAAAGCCTTTAGGCTAACAGAAGCCTCAAGCCTTATCTCGGATCAGTGTCCACACACCGGAGGCAAGAACGTGCAAAGGTGATATGTGAGAAGGTTTCGAGGTCATCTCATTCGTCACATGGATTCTTGTGATTTTTCGACAAATCACCAAAGGTATAGCTTCTATCAATTCACCTTTAGCATGTAAGTTTTCATGAAAAACGTGCACCAAAATTGATTTTTTAAACCGTAACGCTTGCACACCAACAAGCACAAGATCGCTCAACCTGGACTGACTAGTCCCAAGAGATGTGGTGATTGAAGTCCCTTGTGCCCAAGGGTAGGGTTGAGTATAAGATCGCTCAGCCTGGACCAACCAGTCCCGGGAGGAGTGGTGATTGAAGACCCCTATGCCCAAGGGTAGGATTGAGCACAAGATCACTTAGCCTGGACTGACGAGTCCTAGGGGGTGTGCTAATTGAAGGCCCTTGTGCCCAAGGGCAGGGTTGAGCATAAGATCACTCAGCCTGGACCAACCAGTCTCAGAAGGAGTGGTAATTGAAGACCCTTATGCCCAAGGGCAGGGTTGAGCATAAGATCGATCAACCTGGACTGACCAGTCCCAAGAGGTGTGCTGATTGAACACCCATGTGCACAAGGGCATGGTTGAGCATAAGATCACTCAGTCTGGACTGACCAGTCCTAGGAGGAGTTGTAGACCCCTGTGTCCAAGGGCAAGGCTGAGACAAGATCGCCCAACTTGAGCTGACCTGTCCCAGGTTGAGTTGAAGACCCTTGTGCTCAAGGGCAAGGTTGAGCACAAGATCACCCAACCTGCACTGACCAGTCCTAGGAGGGGTTAAAGACCCCTATGCCCAAGGGCAAGGTTGAGCATAAGATCGCCCAACCTGGGCTGACCAGTCCTCAGAGGATTTGTCAAGCAATAAAATATGCCAAGTCGGATCAACAATGTTAAACACATTTTCATAAGTAACAACATTCTAAACTAGATAAAATGGAAGTAGCTAACAACACTACAAAATCAGGTTCAAAAATATAAAAACAGAGCATCCAACAATGAGATGATATTAAAATAAGTACCCATCCACAACCTACTGCCTCGAGAATCAAAATGTTCCCAACACAGGCATCCTAAGATAACTATGTGTATTTAAAAGAAAGAAGACCCGAGGAGATCAACTCACTCTTAAATCAGGTCCACAGAGTGTTTAGAATCATCAAGCAAAAACAAGTTGTGTTTACAACTAAGTACAGAATAATGTTCTCTAAATAAGATCGAATCAAGAAAAATACTGAAACAACAGAGAGGATGAGAAAAGCTCAGGCGTTATCCTCAACAGTGCCTTGACCACCAGACTCGTCAGCAGCTAGCTCAGCATCCTCAGCCTCAGTGAGGTTCACAACGGCGGTCATTTGCTCTAATTGGGGCTTGCTCGACCTCCTGATCTTGATCAACGTGATCTTGTTCAGCCTCTTCCCTATGAGTCTGGCTTCCAGCAACTACAGGGTCCGTCGCTTCATTAGGCTCCATCAGGGAGAAATCTAAGTCAAGCCATTTTTCCTGAGCAAGCTCCCAGAATGCCTGGAAACCGTTGTCCCAGTTCTCAGCTATCTCGACCTACACCTCTCGACTCACCATATTCTATTCAATTCTTTGGGCTAACCTCGACTCGAACTCAGCCCTCTCCCTGGCTAGCTCTACTCGAAGAGCGCCCACCTCTTCCCTCAGTCCAGCGAACAAGTGATCCTTACTCCTGAGCTCCATGGTGATATTATTCCTTTACAGTGTCAACCGGTGGTAGCTCTCAACATTCTTCCTTGACGTCTCAGCCAGGCGCTGAGCCTCTAGTTGAGTACGATCAAGGTCGAGCTTGCAGCAATGTACCTTGCGCTACTCAGACTACCACAGCATGTGAAACTGTGTCATCCTTTGAGTGCACGGATGGCCCAAATCAATAGCCTGCAGCAATATAACTCATGTGACAAATAAAAATGCAAAATTGAAATGAGGTTACGACAAAGTAATTAGATGTCAAGCTTACCTCGGCTGATTCTTGGTAAAAGCGATCTGCGGTAGCAGCTGAGGACAGCCTTTGAAGAACCTCTTTATCCTTTGTTGAAAGGGTTCGTTCGATGGTGGTAAGGCCAGAAGAACCTTCAACAAACACCATGGCCCAGTCATCCTCTGGTGCAACCAAAACCTCGGTGCTAACAGGCACTCTCATTTCGGGCACTACGGTGCGAACCTCAGCATCCCAATCAGTAACACCAGCTCCATCTTGAACAGCACCTCCAACTTCTAGCTGAGTAGCATGAGTAGTGGGATAAGCAGCCCTCACTTTTCTTGTGTGAACCAGATGACGGTGCACATTGCGACCACCCGGAGCATCCCCTACCCCTCGCCTTCGTGGGGGGAGTATCGAAGGTCGATGTCTCATCATGATTGGGTTTATAGCCTACCTTTCCTCTAGCCTCTCGGCACAAGAACAAGAACATTAATTTTGTAAATGGCATGAAATGAAGAGATGAACAAGAAAAACACTAGCAAGATGAAAAGTTCACATGATGCCCTAGAGACCACCATACCTTCAACAAGACGATGTAGATGCAAAACATCAACTGGGGACTCTGGGCCGAACAAATACTCACTTAAACTCTCGACAGTGATGGGAGTTGTAATGCCCCGACCGGCGTTACTTAAAATCTAACCCGCAAACCCAAGCCGAAATCCAAAACAAATCAAAACCAAAAATCTACTAATTAAAAGTTAAGAAAAATCCTTTAAGCTTTTGAATCGTTTGAACTCCAAACAAGACTTAACAAGAGACCATCTTATATAAATAATAATAATAATAATAATAATAATAATAATAATAATAATAATAATAATAAGCCAGGAAAAGGTCTCAGAAGTTTGCAATGAACCCCCGAAATTTTATAAAAAATACAACATTTTTTGGAAAACCTGGAAGCAGGAGTCCGCTCAAGCGCTAGGCCTGACGAGAGTTTGCTGAAGAAACTTGTTTTCAAAATTCTAAAAATCTTTTCTAAGTTTTTAAAGCACAAAAGCAAAAAACCTCCTAACATACAACCTTAACGAGGACTAAAACTACCCGAACGAAGCCCAGAACATCTTTCGGATATACAGCAATCTCACCACAAGCAATATATGTATGCAAAAGAATTAAACGAGATACGGTAACTTATATACAAAAAATTACAAGACAAACGAGAGAGATATGTACAAAATTCAAAACGTAGGAAAGGTTACAAGGTTCCACGAACTACTACAAGACCAAAATAACATAAGCCAGAAAAACTAAACAAAAGCAAGAAAAGGCATAAACAGGTTGCCCGCAAAAGATATAGAGCAACAGATGAACTTCAAGGTCCGTCTCGTCAATCCGCTACCTCCTTGCCACGACCACCTGTGTGTCAGAGACACGTGAGCCACATGCTCGTAGGAAACAAACTAATAATGAACAAGGCATGTTTTATGAGGATGACATGCGATTATGCAAATAAGATTTAATTAGAATAAAGAATAAGATCATCGCATATCATGGTTTAAAGGAGAAGCAGTTGATACATATGTCACCAGCGAAAATAAAAGACATAGGTGCAAAAGTATACAAGAAATAATTTGAGAAAAAGGGATACACAAAACTAATTTTCTCTCGTGACGAATATAGGATACATCCCATACCATAGCTTATAAACGTCACACCTCACATTGGTTACCTTCTCATCACGTGGCACGTAACATGCATAATAGTCCTGACCATCCCCCATGTAAACAAACACAGGAACAGTCACTGTACTATGCAAATACGTTTCTAAGATAGGAGAAGATCGAGAGAAAGGTCGAGTTCTCACTCAAGATAGGTGTGCGCCACAAATAATGCATAAGTCATGTCCCATACCATGACTCATACGCATTTGAGGCTCGCGCCCAAAACTCTTGGTAGGTGTGTATTCCAAATAGTATATAAATCATGTCACATACCATGTTTTACACATATTTCAAATTCATGCCACCACAAGAAAATACGTAGGTTTCTAACATATGTACATAAAGCAAACAACACATACACACACACATAAGAGAATGCACCTCAATCTAGATGTATCACTGTCCAATCTTCCTCAATATACTGGGCTTACCATTACCCAAGTCTCCTCAATATCCCAGTCTTACCATTGCTCTCATCGTCAAGTCCACCGACCCAAACTGATCCATCACCTCAGTTTCATCAAGTACAAAGACCACTCAATTAAGTAAGTACCTACTATAGATAAATCATAGCAAAAGCATGTTTGAAGGATATTAACAAGATAACTCCATAGTTTTAAAGCAAGAATCATAAACGAATCAATCTATATCCGAAATCTCCTTCATAGAATCATGCATAGTCATCGTTAAACATTTAACCTTATTTAATAGTAATAATGTTCTATGATAACCGACCAAACCAGTCTATTGCCCCAATTTCATCAAGTCCAAAACAACACAATTAAGCAAATAACCATAATAAATAAGCCATAATTAAAACGTGTTTTGAGTAGTATTAACAAGGTAACACTTTAGCCACAAAGCAAGAATCATTAACTAATCACTTCGTATCCAAAAACTTATTCGTAGAATCACACAAATTCATCATTAAATGTAAGATCCTAATTAAGGATATGGAATTGCCATGCCATTCATAAGTATAAAAATACTATACTTGAAGTTCAAAAATTTCATGTTCAAATTTCATATCAATATACATTCCTAGACTTTTAACTCTCACAATAAGTAACAATCTAATTAAGTTATAAGAACACTAACAATATGCCAAAAACATCATTTCTTAAACAAAGAAACACTATGTCCATGAATAACAATGATTACATGAATCTCAAACCAAAAACCCAATCAAAAATCCGTAAATTGTAACATGTGGCAATTTCGTTGCCAAATTAGGAAAACCCAAGACATTTTAGGAAAATTGGTTTTATACCCAAAACAGCATAATATCTGTAATTAGTCCGTTGTATATGTTTTGAGCATACCATGTACGATAAAAATTCTAAAAATACGATTAAATCAAAAATTCAACATTGATCACTGAAAGCAAACTTATTTTACATTTCGTAATTCCTAAGCTCGAAAAAGGTACAAAATTCTAAAATCTTGTAATTAATCAAAACTAAAAAAATAATAACCAATCTTAAATATAACAAGATAGATAGCTTCTAATCACTTCCATAAGCAAGAAAAAGTAAGAGATTTCAACTAAAAGACGAAGCTCGGGTCCCGAAAATACAAACTAAGCTACAAAAACCTAACTTTTTGGATATCTAAAAATGAAAACTTGAATTTATCCTTACATATAGCAAGAGGAGTTCGGAAGTAGGTTGAATCCTACCTTTAGAGATGGTCCAAATGAGGAAACACCAAAATACATCCTCCGAAAACGTTGAATCCAAGATCCGCCTCGGTGAAAACGTAGCCCATGATCTCCCGAACACGCATGCGGTGTCCAAAATCAAGCAAGAGCCTCCAAAACTTCACAAGATCAAGCCCTACGTCTATTGGAAATCAAGAGGGAAGCGTAGTATGTTTAAAAAAATAGATTCGATGCTCGTTTTTCATGAAAAATAAATGCAAACCACAGTATGGATAGAAGCAATACCGAACTGAGATTTGTAGTAAATCTCAAATGGTTCCACAAAACCGTTGAGTCGACCACGTGATCTTCTCACATATAACCTTTGCACGTACTCGCCTCCGGTGGGTGGGCACTGATCCGAGACGAGGCTTGAGGCTTCTACACACTCAAACTTCTCCAATCCTCCATGTTAAATTAAGAACCTGAGGGAGAGAGAAGAGAGGGGGTGGCGGCTTTGTCTTGCAAAAAACTAGACTTAATCTTTTGGCATGTGATGGCTAGGATTTTTATTTTCCTATATTTATGTATATATATTAGCCTCCAATTAATTAAGGAAAATAATGATAATATTATTCTCCACCATTAATTGAAATATATATATATATATACA
>JAULLG010569972.1:0-10082 GCA_035668355.1 Sarracenia leucophylla
ATCATCATTGCTGCCAGCCCCCTTGCTCGCTCCCTTCTAGTTCTTCAACTTTAGAGAGAGATTTGTGTGTTTTTGAAGCAACCAAACTTGTCTCGGATCGGTGCCCACTCACCGGAGGCAAGATTGTGCGCGGGTCATACGTGAGAAGGTCGTGGGGTAGTCTCACTAGCTTCATGGATTTTCGGTGTCGGATTTCGACATCCCCACGCAGGTACACTTCTGTCCTTGCATGTTTAGCGCGATAAGTTTCACGAAAAATGGGCCTCGGTTGATTTTTAAAGAAAAACGCTTCCATATCTCAATGTTTTCCAACACTTTTAACCCGTATCATGAGATAAGGTTTGAAGAGATACTAGCGGTGTAGTTAGTATGATTGTAGTCGAGTGGGCTACGGTCGCGTGGAGTTCGGCAATTGTTGAGACGATTATTAGACTGCAGGGTAGAAGCTTTACCTCGGTGGATTGCAAGTAACGTGTTAGACGTATTGGTTGGATGTGCGAAGGTTCCTTTGAGAAATGAACCCTGAGTAGTTTCAGTTCTTTGCCACATACTTTGGTGTGTTATGCGAGGTTGGGTTAATTGGGATCCATGTGTGACTGGGGAGATCCTTTAGTAGGGATGGTTTTAACAAACTGTTTAGAGCTTTTTGTGTGTTTCCAAGGTTGTTTTCCTTTCTGGGGTTCCTGTCTTAGCCATGTCTATATGAGATCCTTGTTTTGACATGTCTTGCTAGACTGAGTGTTCAGATCTTGGTTATAGATAAGGTCCATGCCAAGTATCCGGGTGTGTGTGTGTTCTTGAAGTACGCTAGATTTCGAGGATGAACTCTACTAAGGGGGGGAGGTTGTAATGACCCGGAATTTTCTTTTAAAGATTTAAAGTCAATAATAAAATATTGACTTTTTTATGTGTTGAAGTCAAATTTTTGTTGCATTGAGCACAAATCAAATGATTATTTAATTAATTGTTTGACATGATGTTTAAAAAGTTAAATTGAAACTTTTTACGGGATTTTATCGATTTAGCTTCATAATTAATAAATTAAAATTTATTAATTAATTAGGCTAATTATGAGGTATGTATGTATATATATAAAGATATTTTGAGAAAATATCTTATACTAAAACAAAAGTTATAAAAACAAAAAAAAAATGAAAGAAAAGCCAAACACTCCACGCGCACCAGTCGCGCTTGCAGAGAGAGCTTCGGGGAGAAGTCGAAACAGGGGAGAGGAGAGAAGAGGGAAGAACGAAGAGGGAAGAAAGGAGGAAGAAGGAGAAGGACCTCCGACCACCGCTGACCACTGTCACACCTCCACTGGCGCCGATTACCGCCGGTAACGCCGGAAAAACAGAGGGAAGTAGAACCGGAACTTCGAACGTGCGTCATGAGCTTCAACGATTTGGGGTTTGATTTGATGTTATTTCTTCTGATTACTTCGTTGAAGGTAATATTATAGATCTTAGGAACATTTCTACTGATTTAGTTTGGATTTTTAGCAATGTTTTGTGAATGATCGAGGTTTAGGGTTTGTCGAATCCGACGGAAACCATATTTGGGTTTTGAGATTTTTCCTGATCAATTAATGATAATATCTTAAAATTGGACCTTGATATAATTATCTAAGCTTGCGAGAACTATGATTGTGGGATCAATTTCTGTTTTGGACAAACTAGGGTTTCAGATTCAATTTTTGGATCATATTTGGGGCTTTAACCCTATTGGAAAAAATGTTGCGAAATTGATTCTGATTCTACGAAATTGGTATAGAGATAAGCTTGTGATTTCAATTTGGTTATTTTTGGATAAGTGGAATTAATTCCTCTTAATTAATTACAAGTTGGTAATTTAATTTTGACAGTGGATGCAAGATTGTGGATTGTTTGGAACGGCTATGGACTCCACTCGAATTCTTTCTTCCACTATGGAGTCGATGTATGATATATGCTTTACATTGAGTATTGTACAACTATTTCTGGTATACTTGAGGGGAAAGTGAGTTTTCGGTGTATTACAGTAGGTATAGGCTTTTGCGGGACCAAAACAAGGGGCTTTTGGGTTGTGTTTAGTTTTTATGCTTCCTTATCCTTATTAGAACAAGTTTGACATTTCAATTTTGGATTAAGATGGGTATAGCACAAAACGTGTGTAAATGGTTTGGGGTCGTTCTTGGTAAAACGACACTCTTTGGAGAAAAGTAACATTTTAGTATCTTTTTCCAAATTTGACTTTGCTTCTAAGCAAATGGTGTGGATCGGGACCTTGTGTTCCATTTTAAGACTTTTCAAAAAAATAGAATGGTTTTCGGGAAATTTGGTGTTCGAATGGTTTTCGGGCAAAATAGTGGTTTTGGGTTTCACAGTAGAAACCGAGTCATTTTCATAGACGTGAACCTGGTGGTGTGTGTTGGTCTTCACAAGCCCTAGTGACATACCATGTGTTGGGTTTGGATAACCACGTTATTGGGTTTTGGGTAGATGTTTTTCTTATCTATATCCTGTGAGAGGTAGTGTAGATACTTTGCGCTATGCACAGGCAGTGAGCTGGTTATGATAATCACTTCCACATATTATATTTGTTGGCTAGGATATTACCATTAGCTAAATGCTATTTGTTGTTGAATTGATATTCATATTGAGCATATCATTTCAATTATTGATATCTTTGGGTTAGATATCATTGAATAGATATCAAGTATGTTGATTAGGATATAATGTTTAATATATCATGTTGTAGTTTAACATGATATCATATCGGTGTATCATGTTGCTGGCTATGATATCTTGTGAGTGTATATCATGTTGAGTGGATGTGAGATCAGCCTTCTTTTTTAGAGTTTGGTCTTGATAGATATATTTACTTATTATAATATATCTTGTGATGCTATTCTTGATGCTCTAGTATAGACTATCATGTGAATAAGGTGTTGTGGATAGATGACGAGACATATACCATATGAGTTCAAGTCTATCATCTTGTGGACGTGTATATATATATATATAATGTAATACATATATATGGATGAGGCAAGTACACGTGTATACTCTTAAGTGAGTTACTGGGAAAGTATGAGCCTCACGATTGGAGTCTGGGTTTATATATATATATATACAAACACGGTGGGTCACACCCAACGGTGAAAGTCCGGAAAGTGCAAGTGTGAACCATATATATAGGAGATGCGCGTACACGTGTGAGCTCTATATGCATTATATCGTGTATGTATTCTATATATAGTGGGAGTAGAACCGGGGAGTGTGATCCCTACGGTTATAGTCCGTGAGATCGTGCAGTGTGAACCATATATATGGGAGATGTGTGTACACGTGTGAGCTCTATATGCATTACATTGTGTATGGATTCTATATATAGTGGGAGCAGAAGTAGGGAGTGCTATCCCACGGTTATAGTCCGTGAAATTGTGCACTCGAACGGGTTTGTAGTCGTAACGTCTATGGGCTAAGGTATGAAACTTAGCATTTGTTCATTACGATACAAACGTTTGAGGTTGTGTGTGTTTGTTTTCGTAATACTTATAAGCCAAGGTATAGGACTTAGCTTATATTTATTACGATGTAAGGGTTGGTGTGTGTAGGTACGCGTAATGGTTTTGAGCTAAGTTATGGGCCTTAGCATGACTCCATTACGATACTTAGGTTGTTATGTTTATGTGTGACGCGATGTGTTATTTGTAAAATTACAAAACAGTTGTGCAACTGGGTTTTGAGAAAGAAAACATGGTTTTCTTTAAATGTTTTACATTTAAATATGTTGCATAGTTAACCTCACATGTTGTTCATATATTCACTATTGATCATATATCATACTAGCCGTCATGCTAAGTGTTGCTTTTGTTGAAAACAATACACAGGTGTTAGCTATAGAGCATAAGAGGATGCTGGATGATGATATAGTTCATCCCACTCACGGATGGATTGGGATATGTATGCTGACGACATGTTATAGACTTACATTCTCATTCCAGATTCTTGTATATTCTTACCATGTTGCGCTATATTATGTTATAATGTAAGGCCTTAGGGTCGTTTACATTTAATGTATGATTGGTGTGAGAACCGGGACGATTTTACTTTATCTTGGTTGTATGTACAGGTTATGGGCCGAATGTTGTATGTCTATTTTGCTACGTAGTTCACCTATCTTTCTCTAAGCTTTTGGTTGTTTTGGTTATGATATTAATCTTACATAGGTGGTTATTTGGTACCAAGTGCACTATTTGAACCTTGTAGCATGAGATTAATAGGTTGGACACTTATTATATCACTTCTAGCTATTTATTAGATTAATTAATAAGATTATTAATTAATTAATAACAAGAAAAAATTCGAGGTTCGACATTGCATCAAAAGAAACATCCAAAACCCGTTGTGGTGTCCAGAACATGGTCTGTCAATACGAAGGAAATCCAATTTTAAGCTTTAAATGATATATGTAAGGACCTGACCCTCGTGGGTCGGCTTAGATTATGGTCTAAGGTTATTTTATAAGCTTGGGTGAGTTTTAGACCGTGTAATCATGGACCATTTCGGTTTTTAAGCTTTAATTCGAAATTGGCTTACGTAAACCTTTTCGAGAACTAGTTAAAAGGTTTTGAATGGAGTTAAAGTTTATAAACGATTCGGGATCCGATGATCACACCGTTTGTTTTGAAAGCTTTGATATAATTTTCTTAAGTGTTGGGCCAAGATTGAGGACGTTTGGAGTATGAACAGGTCTCCGTTTATAAGTTTCAGGTTTGAAACAAGTTAAAGTAGGTGAGGGAGGCTGACATACCTTCACTATTTTAGACATAACATTACCAATAAGACAAATTTAGATGTGAGACAAGAACCATTGGAAAGAGGACTTTCGGGGTTTCGATTTTCATATAAGAAGGACCTGGTTTCGAATTCAGGTGACAAAGTTATGCGCGTTTGAAGATTCCAATTTTCTGCTGTTGGAATGATAGCGCTCGAGCTAAGTTAAGCGCTCGAGCGAGGTATGTCGGCCAGAACAGATATTTAAGGTGCTTTTTAATTCATATTTGGCAAAAAACATATCTTTTTCTCCCTCTAGACTTTTGGGACGACTAGAGGACTATTTTGGAGCATTGATCTTGGATCTTGGAGGGTCGATTGATGATCATTTGGTAAGTTTTTATGGTTTTTATTTATAAATCCTTGATATACGCCCGTTTGTTTATGTTACTACCGAACCGATTTTTGATTTCGGTGTTCGTATGGTTTAGTAACGGCTGCATGCATGGTTTACGAGCTTCCTCTACGGATATGAGGTAGGATCTATGCTAATTTTGAGCTATTGATTCAGTATGGGTTGTGTACGTGTGAAAAAGTAAGTTTTCGGGGTTTTTATCATTTTTGGGCTATCCAAATAAGGAGCTTTCGAAAAGTGATTAGATATTATTCATCGATGTGGTATTAGGAGCATTTTCATCTTTTCAGATTTTGATTTGTAGTAGCGTAGCTTAAAATGTGTACAACGTGAGATTTGCAGATAATGGGTTTTATCGAGTTTTAAATCTCAATTTTTGAGAAGTGTTAGCTTTTCCTTGGTATGTATGGAGATTTTCACTTGCCGTTGTTTTCCATTTTTAAAACGGGTGGTCGTAGTGACAATCGTGTACAAACGGTTTGGGTTTTTCATTTTGGTGAAAATGGGGTTTTGGAGAAACTTGGAACCTTGTGTGATTTTTCCTAAAAACAAGTGAAACGGCGGGAAAGTCGGTGAGGCGAGAGCCTTGTAGTTTAGGATTGTTGGTTTTATGCATTTCCTTGTGATTAACTCTAGTTCTTGTTAGACTATGAGTTATAGCTATTGTATCTTGATAGAATACAAGATAGTTACGGACTAGGCCTATATTCTTGTTATCGTAGTATATGCGTTTGGTGATCAGATATGCATTTATTTTGTATATCGGTGATAGTTTGGATATACAGCTGCTTCATGTATATCTTGGATACATTTTCCTATAATATCATTGGATACGTTGTGTCAATGATAGTAGCTTTAACATTGTAGTTAGAGTTATACTTGTGCCAGTTATAGGACATTCGGTTTCCATATACATGTGCAGATATGATGTACCATGTTTGTCAATGCGGTTTGGTTATATTACTGCGGGTTATTGTCATAGTTGATATTGCAGTTTGATTGTATCACTGTTGGTTATGAGTTCACATTATATTACCTGTTGTAATATTATTAATGTGGGAAATACTCTTGGTGAGGGTAGGACTTTAGGGTCCAGAAATGGTATTTTCGGGCTAGTCCCGGTTAGCCTGACAGGTGTCGAATCATAGCTTTTATTTTGAAAATCAAGCCTTTTTCTTTGAAACTAAACTTTTGATTTAAGAAAGGTTTGGATACTCTGTAGTCTCGTTTGATGAGCGGGTGACGCCTTACGTGTAGCCTCGTTTGACGAGCGGGGACGCTCTACATGAAGCCTCATTTGACGAGCGGGGATGCCCTACGTGTAGCCTCTTTTGACAAGCGAGTGAGTCCCGAAGTTGGGGCATTTATGCCAGGGTATAAAGGATCTTTCTATATAAATTATACTATTTCCCTATATGTTCCGTGTTCTGACTGCTTAAGTTAGGAACTGTAAAGTGTTATTAAGTTAAACGGTTTTAACTTGCTGCCTGAGCGGATTCGATAATGTTTATAAGTTGAGGTATGAGACTTAGCTTATAATCATTATGGAATGGTGAAGGTTTGTTTTGAAAAACAAGATTATGCAGTTTACAATTTTAAAAGGATTTAGAATGTGTACTTTTCTACCGCATAATCTACCTCGCATTCTATCATGCTTTCTTTATTATCATATTTTCTATAAGCCAGTGGGCTTACGTTAATTTAGTAACAATGTGTAGGTTTAGCGGTGGATGGGTGATTGCTGCTGGATGGGTTTATGTTTATCTCTTCCATGTGGGATCAAGACTATGCTTAGATTAGCATATTTATATTTCCATTCTGTTCTAAGCATGTATGTATAACGGTAGATCTTGTAGGGTTACAGATCTTTTGTATGGCCTTATGGCCCTTTAACATTCATTGCTTGATTCGTGAGAAACTCTGGGCAGGTAGTTTCTTTTAGTTGTATGTACAAGTATGGGTTGGGTTTACGGTTTATCTTATTAGCTTAGCTTGCTAGCTATGTATCTGTTCATATATGGTTGGCAACCCCTTGGGGGTTGAAATATTATTCTCGTATGGATTGTTTATTAGGTACAAGGCATGGTTAGTCCTTAAAACAAATGTATCCACTCAAAATTTTCTAAAAATCTTTAACTATGGAGTTTGCTTTAAGGGACCCATTTTTACTAAAATGGTTTTAATCTTATACCTCTATAGTCCATAATATGTGGATTAATATTGAGCCTATGTGCCGGGCGGGTTCTCCAGGTTCTGTTTGGTGAGGTTTATTGCACGGTATGAGTGTATTCTTGTTAGGTTTTTGAAGGTTTAAGAAAACATAACTTTATATTTTTTTTTTTTGTGAAAACTGGACTTTACCTTAGAAAACCTTCATCCATGTGAGCACTCGAGTGGTACCCCTATTTTCTGGATAATCCGAAAATGGTTCTTATTTTCGTAAACTTTGGGGGTTCGATGGTAGGCTTTGGGGACCATCTTCAAGCATAGTATTTACACTATTTTTAATATATAATTGTCTCATTCGCCAAGGCATTGTTTAGGTTTCAAATGGTTTAAAACATAACTTTTTTCTTAAGTTTTAACTGGATAGATTCGGCTTCGGCCTTGATTAGGCTTTCGGTTTGGGTTCCGCGGTTAGTTTCTAGAACGTCGGGTTTCGGGGTGTTATAACTTGGTATCAGAGTTCTAGGTTCGAATACCTTTGAGCCGTGGGAAGGGTTGTGAGTTTTACCGAGAGGGTTGACTTGCATGTTGCATCCATGATTTAGGTATGCTTGTGTTCTTGTCTTGTGATGAGAAATGATTTGTGCATGCTATATGCTTATGTGCTTATGTGGGTATGAAGGTCGGACTTTGAGGATGATATCACTTGCCTCATGCGTCCGATAAACTTCTTTGGGAATCTGGTTGGGAAGGCGTCTCGCAAATGCACATTCTATTCAGGAATACAAACGAGTTGTTTGGATTGAGGTATCACTCCAATTAGCCTCCTCGTTATGTGATGAGATGTTGACATGCTTATGAGTATACGTGTTAACATGCTTACGTGCATAGGCGTTGATCTCCTTCGTGGTAGATTAGTCGTTTCTTAGATAGCTAGTTGCCCTACCCTCGAGAGTAGGACTAGAGCGCGTATCTGGGAGTGGGTACACCTATGCATCAGGTACACCTAGGGTAGCTTGCATAAACGTGGTGGTTTACACGTTGCGAGCGGTGTTTTTCCTAGCTCATATAGCAGGAGTATGGTGATGGTCGGATATGATCCTAAAAGGTGAGAGCTTGTTTGAGGGTTCCCTCACTTATAAGATACCCTAGGTGGCCAGACTGACGCAGTGTTGTCTTCTGTATCCTATTATGATCGGTGTGTTATGTCGGGGTGAATTTCCTAAGGACATGCATGTTTGGCTTTGGGTGTAAGTGATGGTGGTGATTTTGGATTTTCCTGAGAGATCCTTTCATGGCTGTATTTGCGAATTTTTTTGAGATTCAGTTTGGTGCGTTGAAGTACGCCCTTGGTTACCCGTAGGTCCGGTGGTAGGGACTTACGTGGTTCCGATCAGTTCGAGATTTGTCTGTGTTCTGGGAACACTCTTGGGAGTTGGTTTTAGATGTTGCAGTCAAGTAGAGGCTTTGTGCGACGAGATGTTGCCGGCATAATTGAGATTGGTGGTTAGGAAGGCGGTTAAGTAGTCCTTCTCTTCTGGGGTGATCTTGTGATTTATCCTTCCAAGTGAAGGATGAGTGGGAAGCGTGTCACTAAGTGTGCATGTGACCCAGATGCCTTGGATAGATATGCGGGTGTTGTAGTTTTCTCCGGAGTGAGCTAGACTGGTTGCGTCGTGGTTTGTGATATGCGTTCAGGGATGTGAGAATGTTCTTGTGGACCTTGTTTGAGAGTTGGAGATCATGGATAACGATCTTGGTGTTGCTGGGTTGGAGGATGGACAGAGACATCGGAATGTCTTCAAGTCTTCTAGTTTGATCGGTGGGTTGACCCTAACCTTTATCGGTGACACAGGGTTTCGATGGTAGCTTTCGGTTTTACAAGCTGGCCGTTTGGTGGCCGTGTTGCCTAAAAGCAGGAAGTTGGTGATTGTGATAAGTGCACGGGTACTTCTATGTGTTGGTGCTTGTTTGGAGCAAGTGCCTTTAGGACATGTGGAGGCAAGGTTTGATTGCCTCCGGTGATAACTTCTATGTGAGTGTAGCCTTGATGGTTTTGTGGATGCTGGAGTCCAATCTTTACATATTTTGGTGGTGCATTTTGTGTTAGTCCTTTGTGAGAGTTGTTCCTAAGAGAATAGCCTCAGGTTGGGCTAGTGATTTCGGATGTTGTGGTGAGTATCCGGAGGTATCGTAACGGGTGGACATGTTGGTGTTGATCGCGGTTAGTAATGGTTGGATCAGTTGAGATCAGATCTGATAAGCCTGGTTTTAGAACCTGGTTGGTGCAGAAGTAGTTGTAGTACATCTATTGTTTTGGATTCTTTGTTTAGTATGAAGCTTTGGTCTTCATCATGTTGGCTCGGGACCAGTCTGTTCAAGGATAGAGTTCCGATTTTGGTGGGCATTGTTGATGGCAGGTACCGTAGCCTACCTGGTTTGTTGTTCTTTATCAGTTTTGGAGGGGGATAGGCCCGTCTTTGTGGACCCTTTCTGTTGAGGATTCGGGGGATCTTCATGTTGTTCCTGAGTTGGTTCAGGGTTGCTTTTCCTTGGGAATTGCGGTGGTTTCGGGGATGAAATTTCTTTGAGTGGTGGATGTTGTAAGGACCTGACCCTTTAGGTCGGCTTAGATTATGGTCTAAGGTTATTCTATAAGCTTGGGTGAGCTTTGGATCGTGTAATCACGGACCGTTTCGATTTTTAAGCTTTAATTTGAAATCGGCTTACGTGAACCTTTTTAA
>JAULLG010570081.1:0-10079 GCA_035668355.1 Sarracenia leucophylla
TTTAAACAAAATAACTCATTTTCCATGTGGGATCGACCCTTGACTTACTACGTACTACCCAGTTTGTAGTAGATCTTAGTTAATAAAATAAAATAAATAGTAAGTTCCACATGCGATTAACGACTAAGCAAAACACCTTTTTTTTAGAAGGCATAGTGTGGTAACCTACCAAGTTCCTCCTCACAATCCGAGACAAGCTCGGTGAGAACACCAAATCAATTTGCGTTATTCCCCTTCCTTTGATAATTACTCACACCTAATTCAGTGGTGAAACGCCCAAAGGGCGCCCCCAGGCGGCTTCACCGATTCACACATAAATCTCACCTTAGTCGCACACACTTAGTCACTGTACAACAAAAATTTCCCCCACCCCCCCCCCCCCCCCCCCCCCCGGGGGTGTTTCCTAGCAAGTTAGGATAGTCATAGCAAGATTTGATTTCATGTTTCACTTATCAATTTCATAATCCAAAACTCAAAATCAAAAAACAAATCACGTAAGGTTTAATATTCTCGTCATAAGCAAAAATAGAATTTTTGGAGAAAATTCTCGATCTATATTAACAATAGGTTTATAAGGTCTAGAATCCTACCTCGATTTGAAGAAAAACCAAGAAAATCGAACCAATCGAGGTGAGAATCCACTGTTGAAGCACGACGATGGCGATTTCGGCACTCCCGTTGTTCTCTTTCCCTCTGCCATGTCTAACCCTCTCTCTCTCTTGCTCTCGGCGGTGAATGGCGACACTGGAGGCCATGGTGTCGGTGCCGGATCTCCCTCCTCTTCCTCCCCCTTCTTGTTCTTCTTCTCCCCTCCATTAGTTTTAGCTCTCACTCTCCCAAAAACTGTTTTGCTGCCTAACTCTGATGTGCGGGTTTATTGTTTTATATTTTTTTATATATGATTTTAATAAAGAAAATATATACATATATATATCTATATATATGTGCAATCTTTTCTTGTTTAACAAAATTTTAATTTTTGTTAACTGAAAAAAGATTGCTCACTGTATCAAGAGAAAATATTTCTTTTAGTCTTTAAAAAAATCCAGAGATAAAATAGATTATCCAAAATCCTTTTGAATTTAGATAATATATTAATTAAATAGTTCAAACCATTACACCCATCTACCTCTGGCACATCCTCTATGTCTTCTGCGGATCCTGGTCTTTCTTTGTGCTTTCCCTTGATGTACTTATGGTTATGCTGGTCTTTTTAGTTCTTGTCCTGACTTCCCCATGGCTAGGGCTTCTTCCTCTCTTTGCATAAACTACGTTGGTTAGGGTGTAAAGGTAGGGCTGAAGGTGAAGATAGATGTTGGCTTTCTAAATTTGGGTTGAGGATTATTTCTTAGGGTTGTCCTACCTTCTGATCTCTTGTGTCGTGGCTTAGGAACCAACATTCTTGGGCCTCCAAAGATTTTGAGGGTTAGTGGGCTTGTTGTTATTTTCTAAACCTGGTTAGGGACTCTAAGGAGTCTTGGGATGCCTTTTGATGGTATCTCTGTTTATGAGAGTCCTTAGCGGTCTGATGGTAGAGCTGCTTTGGTCTGAGGGTTGCATTTCCTTTTTAACTTGGGCTACATTGACTAGGGTGTGTATGTTAGGATTGTATACTGAAAAGTCATGCTTTTAATGTTTTTTTTTTATTATGGATCCCTAGTATATTAATGAGAAACATTTGAGATTGATTTTCATTTTTGATTTCATATTTATATTTATGATGAATGAATGCATAGTCCGTATATTCTGTCTAGTATTTGACTCAGTATATGAAGCACGAAAGATCAGGTCAAAGGTTATGATAGAATATATAGGTAGGTTCTGACATAATATACAATTGTAGCACATCGTTATAGTAGCTAGTCTTGGCTAGGTCGAACGAGTCGAATTCGGGTTTTGGGAATTCATTGTTTGACCTCGATGTGTTAGTACACTTGGAGTGTATGGAGTGGGATAAACGGGATAATCAATTCTATAATGACTATATGAATTGATCCACATCCCATATTATCATGTATTACACGAGCTCTTAATCCCAAAGTGATTGATTAATTGATCATGTTCATTTAATGTTCAGTACTTTGAGTCATCAATGGTTGAGATTTTCACCATGAGATCAACAATAATGATGAGTTAGGTACTGTTGTTATTTGTTCGATGGTTAATAATCAATTGACAGAAATCACGTCAGATTTAGGTTGAGGAGTTCTCCCTCGTGTGCTTTGCTTATAAGTTTGATTATGCAAAATCTAGCCAATGGATCATTTGATCCGGCATACTTAATAAGTAAAGCAGTGCGGTTATGAGGATAAGAGGATAATTAAATGGGGTTGTCAGTAACCTAATTTAATTATCGGGAATCCATATCTTAAACGTGGGGAGATCTTGGTGCATTTGATAATTGGAAACTTGAGACATAATTTGAGTTAGGGTTGAGAGTTCAGTCACGGACTTTAGTGGAATAAGTTCTGGTTCATGCGAGAAATGATATAACTCGGGAATTGAGTTAAGGATATCCGGGTTTCCCGTACGATTAGCCCAAGTTCTACACTTCCACGTGATTCCTCACGTAGCCCGATAGACGCATCGATATATTTTTTTTATTGGTTCGGTAATTATTTAATTTAAGTAGAATGTCGATTTGCCGCCGGGGACATACGGAAATTAAATTAAATATTTGGGGGCGATATTGAAATTTGGCTCACCTAGGGAATATTCCCTGGGTGGCCGGCCATAGGTTAAGATTTATTAGCTTTATTATTTTGTTAAGATTAATTATGATCTTGGAAATAAAATAATAAGTTAATTATCCAAAAAAAAAGAAATAAAATAATAAGGAAGCTAAAATATTTTATATGGAGAAGATTACTTTTATAAGGATCCTCTTCTAATCTTCTCACTCTCTTAACCTAACCCTAGCCGTAACCTCTCTCTCTCTCTCTCTCTCTCTCTCTCTCTC
Source organism: Sarracenia leucophylla (assembly GCA_035668355.1). NCBI lineage: Eukaryota > Viridiplantae > Streptophyta > Magnoliopsida > Ericales > Sarraceniaceae > Sarracenia > Sarracenia leucophylla. The sequence continues at coordinate 2,960 of JAULLG010570081.1, forward strand.
TCTCTTGTAATTCTCTGTAATTTTGAGAGCTTTTGTGTGAGAAAAAACCAAAAGGAAGAAGTATGCCTCGATGAGATTTGGTGCCTACACTCCGAGATCGTTGTAGTGAATCCGGGATATACGAGAGAAGATCGAAATGTCCTCTCCATCGTTTTTGGTGTTCTAGAAACTTAACAACAATTTCCAAAAGGTATTATTTGATTAATATCATAAAAATGACTTTAGTTTTTCATGAAAACTACACAATGTCATTTTTCACGGTCACAACGTCAACTCGATCGGTTTTTTCTTTACTCCGCAACTCTAACAGTGTAGATGGGGCCAATGGTGGAGCTGGTTAGGGGTTAGCCTTCTGACTCCGAGCTGAGGTTTTCCTTAGGGTAGCCCTTTCTCTCACGCCTAGTGTCGTGGTCGATTACCAGTCTTCATTGACCTCCTAAGTAGTTGGGCTTTGTGACCTCTCTGACTTTTAGTGCTCTCTCTTTTGGCTACCTTAGAGTTATGAGGTTTCTCTTGCTATCCGTGCCACCTTCAGATGGTGGTACCCCATGCCTATTGTTATCAAGAATTTTTCTTTGGTTTCAAGTTTCGTTTACCCCTAGTAGAGGTGTTCTTATCTCTATCATTTCCCCTATTAGTTAGGGTGTGTAACTATCATTGAGAGACTGAACCTACCTTGGAATGGGTTGCTACGTTCTGGGCCATAGTCAGCTCTTTGATTGATTATTTTCGATTAGATTTGATTATCTTCATATGTGGCGACCCTCAATAGCTATTTGACAGAGCTTAGTATGGTTTGGTTGATTTGGGTTCTTGATTGGTTAGGCGGTGTTGGCTATGGTATGGTGATGGGTCCGTTGGCAGAGTTGGGGAGATGCAAGTCTTCCATATCTGAGCTGAGGTTTCCTTAGGGTTGACCTATCTCCTATATCTTAGTACCATGTGAAAAGATCAGCTTTCCTTGGCCTCATGAGCGGTTGGGGCCTAGTTTTCTTTATGACTATATGAAGGCCCATGTAATGGTGTGTCTAAGGTCGTATAGGTTATCGTTTATGCTTCTTAGCTAAAATGGTATTTTTGGTTTATTTTGATTAGTTTTGTTTTTTTGTTTCCCACGTGAAAGCGTGGAATAGGTTTTGTGGTAGTCCCCCCACAAATAGTGGGGAATGAGACTATTGTGGGTTCTTAGTTTCTTGTTAGACTGGGTGAGTTTGTTATAGATGTTAATTATTATTTGTATTGTTATAATTACCTACGATATATCCCTTGTAAACATGTAATTTTTTCTTTTTTTTATGTCAGTTAATTACCAAAATAAAATGTAATGGAAAAACAGAGTAGTCTCATGGCTAAGTTTAATGTATTCAAACTACTTAAATGTAGTTCTGAAGAAAAAATGCTATACCTTGTGCGAGTTTTAGCGATTATAATTAATAGTTATTGATACTTGCCAGGATATGTCTCTATCCATGGCACATTACTATTAATTGGAGTTTAGGAAATCGTTGGGTGCTAAAGTGGCATAAGAGGAGGTTTGTCTCCCTAAAAGGGAAGGCAGTTTAGGGATCATACCATTAGTGCTATGGGATATAGCTGTTGCCAATCATGTTTGGTTTCTCTTGACTGGTGGAAGGCTTTCCCTTTGGTGCATGTGGGTTAAGGCCAACCTTTTAAGGGGCAAACCTTTTTGGACCGTGAAGGTCCCTCAGTCTGTGTCTTGGTGCGGGCATAAAATTCTATAACTTTGGAATACGATGAACCATTGGATACTTTTATGTGGTGGTACAGGATAGTATCATGGGACATAAGAACAAGTGTATTCTCTTGTTGAGCCTAGTGCATCAGCGACACCCACTACACCTGATACTGTGGCCAATGCTTATATGATATGAGGTACTTTCTTAGTATACTGATCATGGGCTAATGTCCTCGTCAATACAGGAGCATAAGATTTTCTCATTTTATCTACTTTCACATCTACTTTGAGGTTGAAGGTAGATGTACTTGATAGCGTCTTGTGTTTAGAGACCCCAGTAGGTGAAAGGGTTTTATTGAAATGTGTTTGTAGATCCTGTGAGATAAAGATCACCGGTCATTACTTAACGGTTAATTTGGTCGTTTTTGGAGTGACTATGTTTTATGTCATCCTTAGGATGTATTAGTTGTCAGCCTACCGTATACATATAGATTGTGATAGACACTAAGTGTTTATCTATACATCTAAAAGTGATTGTTTCTATGTGGTTAGCGACTAAGATGATTATTTTGTGCGTTTATCGTGTGACCCGTGAGGTGGAGGTTGTCTTAGCTTCCACTTTTCTTCCCTTTCTTTAGATGCAGTTGATCTTACACAAGGAGAGCTTTCTCTGATATTGTATGAATTTCCTGATGTCCTTTCGGAAGACATGTTTGAGTTGCCACTATGGAGGGAGGTAGAGTTTTCTATAGACCTTATCCTAGGTATGATACCCATTTCTATTTATGGATACATTTTTTAATCTTTGAAACATCACTATCACTCTTTATCAATTAATACCATTAATAAATTTATAAAAGGAGGCCATAATTGTGTTGAAAGTTGATCAATGAATTATCAAACAGAGACTAAGGTGCACAAACAAAAAGGAACCACAAGAGATAAAATGAGCCATGTTTGTAGTAACTTTGACTCCTTGGTTTTGACTGAATGGGTTAGAGTGGGGAAAAGAAAAAATAGATAGGAAAATAGAGGGGAAGTTGGAAAGGAGACTCCCAGTGGCGAGGATTTGATTCAGCGTTAAGTGGAGCTTCTAGATGAGTATAAAGTTAAGGAAGATAAAGAGAGCAATGGAAAGAAAAGAGGACTAGGCCAAGGGGAAAGAGCTACAAGTACAAGTAGACAAAGTAAGAACAATTGAACTGTAGTCAATGATGTGTGACCAATCAAACCAATTTCGTTTCATTCCTTTACTCTAATAGTTAATCCTCCCATCAAGGGAGGGTTTGCGAGTGGTGGTGCAAAGGCTAAGGAAGGATGTGGATGAACTGCTTTTTCAATCTTGGTGAGGTGATGTTTGAAAATTTGATCATTTGTTATTTTCAGAATTTAGGGTCTTTGGATTAAGCCGTATGTTTTGGCTTTGTATTTTAGTAGTTTTTGTGTTTTCTTTATAGCTTTTTTGTTGTTTAGTTGTTAGGTAGTAGTAATGGGTCTCCTTTCTGATAATAAGTGCTGAAGTATGCTCCTTGTATTCTTGTAAATTTTTTTTTCTTTTATGTCACAGTTAATTAGCCAAAAACCAAAAAAAAAAAAATTTACGAAACGACTATTTTACCTTCGTATTATATCTATCATGTTATCAAACACCCAGAATTTTCCTAACCTTAACACTGCTCTTATCCATCCCCTACCACATCTCCACCAGCGTCACTTGTTGGGATAGTATACTCAAAAGTCATACTTTTGTGTAATTTTATCGTTGATCCCTGGTATATTAATGAGAAACATTTGAGAGGCTATTGCATTTATTGTTTCATATTTATTACGTGTACGATGTATGAATGCATAGTTTGTATATTTTGTCCAGTATTTGATTCGTTGCATGAAGTGGGGAAGACCGGGCATAGGTTCTAACAGAATATACAGGTAGCCTCACAATCGCAATGGACCTGGACAATCCATTGGTATTATTGTAGCACATCGTTATATTAGCTGGTCTTAGCTGGGTCGAACATCTCGGATTCTGGTATGTGAATTCGATGTTTGAGCTCGATGTGTTAGTATAGTTGGAGTATATTGAGCGGGATCAATAAGATGATCAATTTTATACTGATTATATGAATTGATCCACATCCTATATTATCATGTATTATATGAACTCTTAATCCTGACGTGATTGATCGAATCATGTTCAGATAATGCACAGTGCTTTGAGTCACCAATGGTTGAGATTTCGATATTGAGATCAATATGACCGGTGGGTTAGGTACTGTCGTTATTTGTTTGATGATTGATAATCAATTCACGGAAACCACGCCCGATTTAGGTTGAGGAGTTCCTCTTCGTGTTCTTTGCTTATAAGTTTGATTATGTGAAATCTGTACAGTGGATCGTTTGATCAGGCATACTCAATAAGTTAAGCGGTGCGGTTGCGAGGAAAAGAGGATTAGCGAATCGGGTTGTCAGTAACCTAATTCGATTATTGGTAATCCATATCTTAAACGTGGGGAGATTACAGTGCAAATGATAATTGGAAACTCGAGACACAAATCGAGTTAGTGACGAGAGTTTAGTAAGGGCCTTTAGTGGAATAAGTCCTGGTTCGTGTGAGATTGAATCTAACTCGATGGTTGAGTTAGGGATATCCGGTTTTCTCGTACGGTTAGCTCGAGTCCTATACTTCCTCGTGATCCCTCACGTAGCCCATTTATATGCAAGGTTTATTTTTGGTTGGTTTCGATTGTTATTTAATTTAATTCGATTGTCGGATTTTTCACAGGGACGATCGAGGTATTAAATTAAATATGTAGGGGCAAAAATGGAAAAGTGGCACATTAGGGATTTCTCTCTAATGGCTGGCCCTAGGAAGATGGGAGATTAGATTTATTTTTATAACTATATATTGTATATTCTCACTAAGGTAAGGATATATACATATCTACTAATTTTGGTATATTGATATATATCAAAATGGAGACAAAATAAAATGAATTCTCTCTCTTAAGGTGGCCGGCCATGGATGGGGATACGATGCCTTGATTTTAGCTATTGTATATAATATGTGCATGGGATAAGGAAAGAAGATATGCATATATCCTTTTGTGGGCATGCAATATGAATATACACCTTTGTAGAGAAAATTGAGCTCTCTAGAAACCCTAAAGGTGTGGCTACCTCCTCGTCTCCCTCTCATAATTTTCTTACAAAATTTTGGGAGAACTAGAGTGTTTTGAAGCCTAAGAAGTTGATCCGGATCGGTGCCCACATGCCGGAATCAACATGTGCATCGGGTAATAAGTGAGAAGGCCACTGGGTCATCTCACAACGTCTATTTGGTATCTGGAAACTTTACTACATGTTTCTACGAGGTAATAATGCATTAAAATCATAATCGTTTTAACTTTTTCATGAATAACGCGAGTAGATGTTTTTTACGGTCACGTCGTCGTCAAATTTTTTAAAACTCCGATGCGCCGAATCTAACAATGGTATCAGAGCCGAGCTTGCATTTTTCTTGAAAAGACATTGTTTTGGCCTCGGTTTTTCAGCTTAATGTAATTACGATCCGATTTTATGTATGTTTGAATGTATGTTTTATTTTATCTCTTATAACCGCAAATATCTCGATGGTTTTTAAATTGACATTAGATTGGTTGTACGTCTCCTATGTTGGGTATTGGATTTGCGATACAATATTTTAAATTCATGTAGATTTTCTGGATATATCTTGTAAAACGAATCACGAAAAATGAGGATCGAAAACGAGGCAAAAAACAACCAAAGGTGCAACGACCTCAACTTCTGGCAGCAATAGGCGGTTGGTTTTAGGCATTGTTTTGGGGGCATTCAGGTACTTTTTTCGATGCATTTTTTTTTGGCTAGAATTAAGCTCAATACGTTAGCTTTCCAATGGTGGTTCATGGGCAGCAAGGTGACGACGACAAGTGGTCCGAAAAAAATCTTCGAAGTTTGTCGCGTGCAGTGACCTACTGTAAAGGATTTCGGGACTTCGGTGATTTTTTCGGGGTATCTAGAGATCGTATTCGACGTGATTTTTCGCGAAGATGAAGACCAAGATGTTCCCTACCTAGAATAATTTTTTGGGGGTCGGGATGCAACAAAAATTCGGTCAAACAGGCCCTTAAGTCGGGTTGCGCACCGACAGAAAGGGGCAGCAGTATTTCAACACTGTTAGGGGCTGTTTGGGCTTTTTTTTTCAGCTTTTCCGGTGTTCCAATGATGGTCCGAGGCTGTGATGGTCGTCCGGGGGATGAGGAAGAAGGTTGGGTCTTCGACGGCTCGATTAGGGTTCCAAAACCCTAAGTGTTTAATCTTTAATCTAAGACCGTCGAATTAAAAGATTAAACGGACGGACCGGATCGTAACAAATTTTATTTATTTTTTGTCATTACTTTAAGTATTTATTTATTTGTTTAATTTAATTGCATGGATGCTATTTTATTTTATTTTATTTTTTTCTTTTATGTATTATTTTTATATCAAGAAATATTAGAAAAAAATATTTTATAAAATAATTAACCTAAGCAATTTTTTAAAATGGAAAATGAATAGATAATTAAGTTATTTAATTTTTGCATTAAGTAGATAATTAATTAGTGAATTTTTGAAAACTCGGGTAATTAATTCCTTTTCGTAAAATTAAATAATTAATGTTTTTTGTTTGTTTTAATGAAATTAAGTATGAAATTTTTAATTGATTAAAGCCAGATTCATTTTAATCAGATAATTAAAAATATGTTTAATTTTAAAAATAAACAAAAGCTTAAAACCCTCGATTTTATAAAAATATTAAGTAGGGGAAGGGTTTATTCATAGATAAATCATACGGTCTCCATCACACGTTCATTGGAGATATGGTTTTAACTCGCGTGCCGGCTTGACTGGTCTCCCCAACGGAAAGGTTATATGTTGGAAATTAATGCGGAAGCGCGTAGGTATTTAAAAAAAATGAAACGGTGCTCATTTTTCACGAAATCTAATATCCTAATCTACATGGACAGAAGTTATACCTGCGCGTGATTGTCGAAAATCTCAACCAAAAATCCACGTCGCGTTGAGAACACCAGGGACCATCTCACGTATAATCCGCACACGTATCCACCTCTGGTGTGTGGGCACTGATCCGAGATGAATTCCTTTGACTTCAAACACACAAGATCCTCACCAACAACTCAAGGATTTGAGACAGAGAGAGGCAAGGGGCCAGCGGCTAAGTTTGGGGATTATGGAGGCTCAAAATTAGGTTATGTTATAATACACTTATTAAGTATATATATGTGCCACCATATATTCTTAGGATAAAAAATATGTAGATACTTTTAGAATATATTTTTTATTCTCCTTAAAATATATAGACAATATATATATATATATATATATATATATATATATATATAATAT
>JAULLG010570189.1:0-15285 GCA_035668355.1 Sarracenia leucophylla
ATATTGAGAGAGAGAGAGAGAGAGAGAGAGAGAGAGAGAGAGAGAGAGAGAGGCGTAAATTGGAGAGAGAGACAGAGGGGGATAAATTGGAAATTGTAAATATAGTAATTGAAAATTGGAAACATGGAAATTGAATTAAGATATTGATTAATATTTTTAATATAGTTTTGGAACAATGAGAATGTGTTATTCAATTTTTGTTTTTTTAAAAAATTTAAAAATTTGAGAAAAAAGAATGAGGACTTTGGAGGCCAAAGAGAGGAGGACGATTTGCAATAATATATAGTATAGATATAATATATCATAATGGTTTTATATAAAACCAAACAAAAACAATTAAAACAACATAATCTCCTCGCACATTGTTGCGCTGGGAGAACAGAAAGCTTTGGAGAAGCCGAAGCATGGAGAGGAAGAAAGGGGAGGAAGAAGGGGAGGTGGCACCCCTTCCCTCCGACGCCACCACCGCGCCATCTCTGCCATGCGGCACTAGCAACAAAGGAGAGGAGAAGAGATATAAAGAGCGACGGGAGTAGGAGAGAAACAAAATCAGGGCACCGAACAGGGCACGTGCGATGTGAGCTTCGACAGTCGATTTAGGCTTCGATTTTAGTCGATTTCTTCAGATTTCTTCATTTAAGGTAATATTCTAGATCTTTGGAGAACTTCTACAAATTTATTTTGGATTTTCGTTGATGTTTTGTAATTGATCGAGACCGAGGGTTTTTCCGAACCCGACGATTGTTATTTTTGGAGTTTTGAGTTTTTAGCATGAAATTGATGATAATATCATGAAATTGGACCTTCAGTTAGCTATCTAAAATTGCTGGAATGATGATTGTGAGACCAATTTCGATTTTGGATAAACTAGGGTTCGATTTAGGCTTTGTGCACCGATTTGGGGGTTTCGGCCCTATTGAGTCAATTTTTTGAAATTAACTCCGATTCTGTGAAATAGGTGTAGATTATAGCCTGTGGTTAAGATTAGGTAATTTTTGGATAATCGGATTTTATCCCCGTTAATTAATTACAAGTTCGTAACTTGGATTTGGTAGTTGGATGCTATTTTGGAGCTTGTTTGGAGCGGCTATGGACTCGGCTCAACTTCATAATTCCACTACGATTGGGATGTAAGATTTATGATGTTCCTTGGACCCATGTATGTTTTTGTGATGTTTTGAAGATTATACAAAGTTAGGAGGATGTTTTGTGTAGAATATATATTTAAGCCGAACCCTAATCATTTTATTGATTAAAATCCATGAAATTCTTATTGATTGAGATTGAGTAGGACACCTTGAAATTATCAATTTGAAGTATATAAGTTAATTGTTTGATCTTAGCTCAAAGTTAGGGTTGAAGAAATTTGAGAATTTTTGGAAAAACTGGGGTTTTGTGGCAAATAAATAAGTAATTATCAAAATTACTCTCTTTTCCTGAAATTATGGATTTTGAATATAAATAATCCCAGTAGTATATTAATTAACAAGATTATATCGGTTTGAAGATTGGGGATTTGGCAGTTTGAGCAGAGGTTATCTCGTTTGTTAGGATAGTATATTTAAAAGCCATGCTTTTATGTATTTTTGTTATCCGGGATCTCGGAAATATTAATGATAATCAATTGAGATGGAATGCATATTCTATTTCATATTTATTTCATGTATGATGTATGTATCCATAGTCCGTATATTTTGTCCAATATTTGACTCGTCGCATATAGCGAGGAAGATCGGGTCAAAGGTTCTGACAAATATACAAATGGGCTCACAACCACTATGGATCTGGACAATCCATTGGTAGGGTTGTGGCACATCGTTGCATTAATTATTTGATCTTGGCTAGGTCAAACGGATTGAATTCCGGTCTTGGAATTTAATGTTCGAGCTCGATGTGTTACTACGCTTGGGGTGTATTGAGCGGGATTAGTAGGATGATAAATTATATACTGACTATATGAATTGATCTACATCCTTCATTATCATGGACTGGACGTACTCTTAATCCCGACGTTATTGATCGAACCATGTTCGGATAATGTGTAATACTTTGAGTCACCAATGGTTGAGATTTCTATAGCGAGATCAATATGACCGGTGGGTTGGGTGTTATCGTTATTCGTTCGATGGTTGATAATTAGCTGACGTAAACCAGGTCCGACTTAGGTTAAGGAGTTCTCCCTCGTGTGCTTTTCTTATAAGTTTAATGATGCCAAGCCCAGTCGGTGGATCAGTTGATCCGATATATTAATAAGTTAAACGATGCAGTTGCGAGGAAAAGAGGATTTTCGAACCGGGTTGTCAGTAAGCTAACTCGATTATCAGAAATCCATATCTTAAACGCGAGGAGATAATAGTGCATTTTGATAATTGGAAACTCGAGACACAAATTGGGTTTAGGGCTAGGAGTTCAGTCAGGACCTTTAGTGGAATAAGTCCTGGCTGGTGCGAGAATGGATCTAACTCGGGGCTTGAGTTAGGAATATCCGATTTTTTCGTACTGTTAGCCCGAGTCCTATACTTCCACGTGATCCCTCACGTAGTCCTTTTATACGCACTAGTTTTTGGTAGGATTCGATTTTTTTTAATTTAATTCGATCGTCGGATTTAATCGTCGGGATGTTTGAGGTATTAACTTAAATGTTCAGGGGCACTTTTGGTATTGGGCACATGTAGGGATTAATGCCTAGCCTAATTGGATTTATTTAGATATATTCAATATATCTTAGATGACAAATGATCAGGCAAGTATATTTTAAGGACAGATTTTTTAGGAAATTTATTCTCCCTCTCCCTATCTCTGTGGCCGGCCCTATATGGGTTGATTTAAAATATATTTTGTAAATATATTATGTGTATTTGATGGAGAATCTATTATATGTATCTTCCTAAAATACATGGTGCAATATATGTACAAAATATAGGGAATTAAATGATTACCCTAATCTTTCTAAACTCCATAGCCGTTGCCCCCTTTGTCTCTCTGTCTCTCTCTCGGTTCTTCAACAATGGTATCAGAGTCAGTTGCGCATTTTTCATGAAAAGCTGATGTGATAACCTCGATTTTGCAGGATGTTGTCATTACGATGTGGCTGTATATATGTATACATGAATGAATTTAATATTGTTTATCGCTTAGAACCGAAAGTGTCCTGACGATTTTTAAATCAAGATTATTTGTACACCTCCTACATGGGGCATAGTTTTTTTACGATGTAACATTTATTTTCATGCTATATTCTTGATCGATCTTGTAACACGAACCATATCAAACGAGGGTCGAAAGCGGGAAAGAAGAAGGGGAACCAGCGGTGGCTTTAGATTCTGTCAATCCCGAAGTGAACTGTTCGGACCCCATTTTGGGGGCTTTCGGGAACTTTTTTCGATGCAATTTTTTCTCTAAAACTATGTTCAGTCCGATAGCTTTCCAACGGTGGGTGGTAGGTTTCAAGTAGATGACAAGAAGTGGTCCGAAAAATTCTTCAAAGATTGTTGCGACCAAAATGGTTCTTCGACGATTTTTTAAGGCATCTACGGATCGAGTATCGACGCGATTTTTGGCGGAGATGTAGATGTATATTTCTCCTACCTACCATAATTTTTTGGGGGTTCGGGTGCGACAAAAAGTCACCCAAACATGGCCTAGAAGCCGACGGCAACTCGCAGGCAGCAAGCTTCAGGATTTCGGCAAACATGAGAGCTGTTTGGGCTTTTTTCGTTAGCTTTTTCCGATGTTCCAGTAGTGATCTAAGGCTCTGACGATCTCCTTGGGGCTAAGGAGGAGGATCAGGTCTTCGACAGCTCGATTAGGGTTCCATAAACCCTAAGGATTTGATCTTTTATCCGAGACCGTCCAATTCAAAGATTAAATCAACAAACCGAATCTTAACGAATTATATTTATTTATTTATTTATTTTTGTCGTTACAATTAATTGCTTATTTATTTGTTTCAAATTAATTGCGTGGATGATTATATTTTATTTTATTTTCCTTTTATGTATACCTTTTCAAATCAAGGATTATTAGGAAAATGGTTTTAAATAAAATAATTAATCTAAGCAATTTTTTAAAACGGCAAATAAGTAGGTAATTAAGTTATTTAATTTTTGCGTTAAGTAGAAAATTAATAAAAGTTTTTTTAAACTGGATAATTAATTTCTTTTCGTAAAATTAAATAAGTTAATTTTTTGTTTCTTTTAAATGGAATTAAACATAAAATTTTTAATCGATTATAATAGGAATTATTTTAATCGGGTAATTAAGAATGTGTTTAATATTTTAAAATAAAAAAAGGATTAAAATCCTCGGTTTTTAAAATATTAAGTGGGAGAAAGATTTAGTCACGGATAAATCATACGGTCTCTATCACACGTTCGTTTGAAATGTGATTTTAACTCGCGTGCCGGCTTTGATTTTGGTTTCCCCATCGGAAGGGTTATAATCTTGGTATCTCTGGTGCGAATCTCCAAAGTGAGTTAATTTGAAATGTAGTGCAAAGTGGGGCTTACACACACCGAGCCCGAGACTTTGTCACGGGATTTTCAAATTAGGTGTGATGGTTGTACACTTAACCCGTGGATAAAAGTATCATCCCCATCGGAGTCACTACTTTTATTTGCGGGGACCAAACTAATTGGCTATTTAATTACTTAGGATATATCGGGAAATAAAGACCTATCAGTTCTTTGTTCGTTAATTGGTTAGACGTCCACACTATCGTGGCCTAATCAATTAATGTGACTCTGGGCGAATGGTTTTTGTTGTGATACTTCCTAAGAGGAATTAATAGACTGATATATTTTTCCGGACATGGATTGATTTGTAGACGTCCACACTATCGTCGGCCTGCTTAATCACAAAGGTTTCGGGCTACCAATAATTCTTTTAAAATTAAAAGGTTGAGGGACCCTAAATTTTTGCAAAAGAATTGAAAAGTCTTCTCTTTGTATATCAGGATTTAATATGAGATCAATTAATCCACTTGCAGCGATTCTCAAAGAACAAAAAAAGTTTGGACCTAATTTTATCAATTGGAAATCACATTTTGATTACGTCCTTACCTTAGATAATTGCGAGTTCGTGTTGTTTGATCCATGTCCACCCGCTTCTGATAGTGGATCTCCCGAACAGGAGGTCTCGTACTATCAAAAGTGGATGAAAGCTGATTGGATGGCACATTGCTACATCTTAACTTCCATGTCAGATGCTTTGCAAAGCTAGTATCGATTTATGGAAATTACAGCTAATATGATCTTGCACCTTACTAACAAGTATGGTGGTCTGGATCAGACAATAGGACAGAAAGGCGGAGGGGATCTAGGAAATATGAACAAGGCTGGAGGTAACGCTTTTTCGCTAATTATCGAATCATGTTTAGCGGTTGTATCAACGAAAACCTGGTGTGTAGATACATGAGCCAGTAATCATGTCTACAATTCATTGAAGGGGTTCCAGGTAACCAGACAACTTAGAAATGACGAGATTTATCATCAAATGGGGAACAACTCCCAGGTATCTACTACTGTAGTGGGAGACATGGTTCTGGATTTTGGTAAAAATAAGTGTTTAATATTAATGAACATTTTATATGTACCTCAAATTAGGAGAAACTTAGTTTCAGTTTCCTGTTTGGGTATTGATGGATATTTTGTTATCTTTAATATGTATTATTGTAATATTATGAGTGAAAAACAGTTTATCTATCGTGGTACATTAGATAATGGACTTTATATTTTATATCTGGTTATTTCTACTAATAATAAGAATGAGGTGAATAATTTACGGGCTTTTCTACTAAAAAGGAAAGATTCCTCCTTGAACCAAACACTTCTTCGGTATCTTTGTCTAGGCCATATTAATCTAAAGAGGATATAAAGATTGGTAGAAGATGGACCTTTGGGTTTATTGGAAGTGGAGGCAATTCCATTCTGTAAATCCTGTGTAGAGAGTAAAATGACCAAGAGGCCATTTACGGCAAAGGGACTTAGAGCCAAAGAGGTGTTGGAATTGGTACATTTTGTGTGGTCCCATGAACATCCAGGCAAGAGGTAGATATGAGTATTTCGTCACTTTTATTGACGTTTATTCTATGTGTGGATACATTTACCAGCTTCATCACAAGTTTGAAACCTTTGAGAAGTTCAAAGTGTTTAAGGTGAAAGCGGAGAAGCAGACAGGTAAAAGTATCAAAACCCTACGATCTGATCGTGGTGGGGAATACCTTCTTGGGGAGTTCAGGGACTACTTATCAGAGCATGGGATTACATCTCAGTTGTCTGCACCAGGGACACCCCAGCAAAATGGTGTAGCGGAAGGAGGAATATGACCCTTAAGGAGATGGTAAGGAGCATGATGAGTTATTTGGATTTACCTCACTCTTTTTGGGGGCATGCATTAGAAACAGCGGCGTATATTCTGAATTTGGTACCTACTAAGGCATTTCTCGGTACCCCATCGAAATTGTGGACTGGGCATAAGCCAAGTCTTAAATATTTCTGGATATGGGGTTGCCCAGTACATGTGCTGGTGGGAGATACAAGTATGGTGGAACCGAAGACGAAAGTTTGACTCTTCGTAAGGTAACCCAAAGAAACCAAGGGTGGTTTATTTTAGAAGAGTCAGTGGGTATTTGTTAGCATAAATGCCAGATTCTTGGAAGAGGATTATGTGATAGACCAAAAACCCCGGTCACAGGTTGTTCTGGAGGAGGTTAGGAGTGAGTCTATGGTACAGCCGGTTATCATACCTGATGTATGGAATGAGACACCGCCTTTCACGAGTACACAGGAGGGTCCTTATCGTAATGGGAGGGTTGTTCGTCAACCCAAAATGTATATGTTCTTAGGAGAGTCTTCGGACAGGATCCCAGAAGAACTGGATACCGAACCCCAGAACTACGTTGAGGCACTTCAAGACAGGGATGCGGAATTGTGGTAAAGGGCTATGGAGTCTGAGATAGAGTCTATGTACTCTAATCAGGTCAGGGAGCTTGTAGAACAATTAGATGGGATAAAACCCATTAGTTGCAAATGCATCTACAAAAAAAATAGAGGAGTGGACGGGAAGGTTGAAACCTTCAAAACTAGGCTTGTTGCGAAGGGGTTTACTCAGAAAGAAGGGTTCGATTATGAGGAAACCTATTGGCCAGTAGCCATGCTTAAGTCTATTCGGATTCTCTTATCCATTGCTGTAAATCTCGATTACGAGATTTGGTAAATGGACGTCAAGACAGCTTTCCTTAACGGAAGTCTTGACGAGAGCATCTATATGATGCAGCCATACGGATTCATAGCAAAGGGTTAGGAACACATGTTATGCAAGCTTAAGAGATCCATTTATGGACTTAAGCAAGCATTAAGGTCTTGGAATACTCGATTTGACCAAACGATCAAAAGCTTCGGCTTTGATTAGTGTCCTATCGAATATTGTGTGTACTGAAAGCGTGATGGTAGCAAGGTAATATTTCTAGTCATCTATGTTGATAACATTCTCCTAATTGGTAACAATGTGGGGTTGTTATCTTCGATAAAGGTATGGTTGTTAAGTCAATTTGACATGAAGGACTTGGGAGAAACGGGCCAAATCCTTGGGATCAATCTCTTACGAGATCGATCACGTAGGATGTTGGGCTTATCCCAGACCCATTATATTGACTTGATTATTACTCGTTTTGGTATGGAAAATTCCAAGAAAGGATTTCATCTTTTCAGACATGGAATTACTTTATCTAGGGATCAGTGTCCTAGAACATCCCAGGAGATAGAGAGGATGAGAGGTATCCCTTGTGCTTCGGCAGTAGGGAGTCTCATGTATGTCATGCTCTGCACCAGACCTGATATATGTTATGTCGTTGGCATGGTAAGTAGATATCAGTCTAATCCAAGGGAAGAGCATTGGACTGCGGTCAAGGATATACTCAAGTACTTGGAAAGGACTAGGGAGTATATGTTGGTGTACCAGGCAAATAGTCATAACCATGCTACTACACCACTAGAGTCCGTCACAAACTCTCTACGCCTAACATATCCGAAGAACACTGCTAAGGAATCCTTAATACTCCAAAAGATGATGTGATAACCTCAACTTTATTTCCCAAGCATCAAGCACCTCTATCTGCTAAAAGAACATTGTACTACCCAATGTGCCACCTCAACACAACTATACTTGTCACACGTATTAGCAACGTCTATTGCACCAGCTTGCCACCTGGAGAGGTCTCAAATGATTGCGTCACCACACAAGAAGGAAGCCAACACGGCTAACCTCTCAGCTCTCAAAACCATGTGCCTAAGCACTTTCTACAAAGGGGGAAAAGGTTTCATATCACAACATCTCAGTCTTTGAAACAATTACTAGATTAATGCGACCATCTCTTGTGAAAAACCCGAAAGACTCTCAATAGTAGCATACCCTTTCACCACTCTGCTAACTACCGGTAGCAACATCTCACACGTCAATCTCACCCTAACACACCTAGGTACTAGCCACAAAAAAGATCTCTCGAGATGACCCATGACCAAGAAAACAACAACCAACTTTCATCTCACGACCCCTTAATAATCACACTCATAGGACACTCCAAACAATACCGCGGTCATCGCACACACGCTGAGATTTAAAACCTTATTGACTTCTCATTGCATCCCTTCTTGTTCCTCACACCTGGAACTCAATTCTCAAACTCGCATGGAAGCCCTACTTCAAACATATGCTCCTTGAACAACACCCTAAAACCATGCAATGTGATCTCAACAACACCATTACATCACAACGGCCACCAAGGGTGTCTCACAAAACAAGGGATACATCCCAAACTCAACCTATATCTCCAAGATCCAATCATCACATTATGTAACTATAAGAAGGAAGAATGAGAGGAAAGGTCTACACGGTCCACAACAATCATACTTCAAAAGTAAGATAAACCACTTTCCAAGAAACGCATCAACCCAACCAACAAAGCATGCTTACACCTTGACATATAAGCATTTTAACATCTTAGCACATGCCGAGGAGGCTAATCGGAGTGATACCTTAATCCGAACAACTTACTTGAATTTCTAAATGGAATGGGCGTTAACTTGGCGCCTGTCTAATTAGATCCCTAAATCAGTTAACCAGATGCTAAAAGCAAGAAGTTTCATCCTCAAAGTTCTACCTCCTTACCCAAGTAACTACATAGCACGCACACATAATTTCACATCACAAGCTGAGCACACAAGCAGACTCAAAGCATTAATGCAACACACCACTCAACCCTTTTAGCATGGAACGCAACCCTTTTCACGGTTCTAAGGTATTCAAACCTAAAAATCTGATTCCAATCTAGCACATCCTAAACTTTGAACAATAAACTAAACAATTTATTATTTCAAAGTTTCACTTTTACAAATTAAAGTAACCTTTTATTTTCCAAAAAGTCCTTATTTAAAAGAATAAAACATAACCTTTAAAGTGAGATCAAGATGATGTTAACCACTTTTTGAAAGGTCTAAAATGTGCCAAATGCTATATTTTTAAAGTGTTATAAGACTACCTAAATCAAACCCCAAATCCTATTTTTTTTATAAAAAAAAACGCAAGTGTTGGTTTGTTTTAGGCATTAACGATTTATTTTGTACATGATAAATAATAATAAGAAATTTGATGTAAAATTCCATCATGCATCTGAACCATAGCTTAACACATACATTCCCATGTTTAAATTAGTAAAGCTAGAAAACATTTTCATAAAAGTGTACTAAGGGAAACATAAAGCAAATGGGTGCGACCCAATAATACCCAAAGTCCTCTCCAAGTATGCAAAATATGAACTAGGTCTTATGGACTTACAATCATCCTCTCAAAAAAAAATTAAGAGTAAATAACATTATTTACATTCATCCAACAATAAGAGGCAAACGAATGTAATCAAACTTTGTATCTCTTAAAATAATTCCTGAATCTTCCCAGAGAATGAAAGAAGTAAGAATCCACACATCATTCCACTATTGCCTTCCTGTTATCACCTAAAATGTTGTTATAAGCAGCATGAGCCAAAGCCTGTAGGATATATGACAATATAAGAGTGAATTCATGATTTATGAGAATGATTATAGTACAAGTTTATACATAATGGTGTTATTGAAAAATTAACATTTTTCCTTCATAATAACTATAGTTAACATAACCAGTTTGCAATATAACCAAAACACAACAATATCCAACGTATCGTACCATTCCTCTATCACAGACCCGTTTGGTTAAGCGATGATAACCACAGACTTGATCGGCATTCAAAAGTGACGATATAATCCCGCTAATTACACATAAGTTAGTCCCGAGATATTATTTAATGTTGTGTTTTTGTAGTGCTTTTTTGTTTAGACAGGTTTTGGCTAAAAATGAAAAACAACAACAAAACAGCCACAAAATAAGCAAACAAATGACACAAGACTTAAATTGAAAGAAAAGTCCATGACCAAAACAAGACTGTCCGGACACTCCTAAGATTACCATCAGGACGCTGATGCCTCACACCATCGCGACGCACGACCATTACCGTCAGGATGCTTTCGGCCACTTTCGTCCAAACGGTGTCGTCACTTCCGTCCGGACACTGTCGGCGATGCACTCATAATCCGAGAAGAACACCAACTTTTAGAAATCTATAAATTGACCCAAATCACACCGATTTTGACATCTAAACCCAGTGACAAAAAGTCCCTCCTTTCTACCAAATTCCACTTTCGACCCCTCCGAGCCAGCGTTAGAAGGTCTGAGTCTCGACGATGAGCTGTCGACGATAGCCGACAACAACTCAAAGATGGTTTCTACCCCGACCATGTGTGGTTAAGGTCCTTTGTCTACCTCGGGTGCTGACGAAGCCTGAATTTGGTATTTTAGGAGTAGATTAATTTTATTTTTGCATTTTGTATTAGATTCATTATGCAACTATTTTATTCCATGACATGTTTGATCGTTGAAGAAATATTTCTTTTCTAAATTAATTTATATTTCGTTTAATCTTTCAATGATTGTATTAAATGTGAGTTGCATAATTATGCTTTATTTGTTAACCGAAGATTAAATATGAGATATTCTATGTCATGGATAAGACAAATCGTACCCTAGACGAGTCATGCTATAATTCTAGATAGGGTATACCTTATTTAATATTTGGGATTTTAATTGTATAACTTGAGATATTTTATGTTATTGACGAGACAGATTATATTCCAGATTGTCCGTGCCATTGTTTTAGATAGAATATGTCCTGTTTGCATGTAAATCTATTTTTCTTGAATTCGGTACTGGTCATGTCATAGTACGATTGAATCTGATAAAGGCTAAGTAAAATAAGGAACTAATTCAAACTAGAATACTAGACAAAGGTGGATTCTAACATGTGGTAGGTTTCTTTTCAAACTCAAACTCTTTTTATTATCTGTTAGCTTACTATAGTTTAGCTAGAAGTAGTTTTAATTAAATATTCTTTTTATAACAATACAAAAATCCAAGATTTCTTTTCTAATTAAATTAAAATATTTTGTGATTAAATAATTGGGGATTATTTCCTATTGCCAAATATTTCTCGTGGGAACGATCCTGACTTACCACTAGCTACCTAGTTAGTATAAATCTTGGTATAAACTTGATAAGGACAACACATCATCAATACTTCACTCATTTGAACACACGACTCAACTCTCCTTTACGATCATAAATCGAAGGGTAGGCCACCCTTTCAAATTTACACAACTAACACTCCTTTATGGTTATAAAGAGAAGGGTAGGCCACACTTTTCAAACTTACACAACTAGCACCCATTTACGGTTATAAATCGAAGAGTCAGCAACTCTATCAAGTCCACACAATTAGCACTTATTTACAGTTATAAAATGAAGGATTAGTAGCCCTTTTGTGGTCAAAACCACTAACACTCCTTTACGATCTCAACCTACAGGATCGGGCATCATTTTGTGGTCAAACCACTAGCACTCCCTTACGATCTCAAACCGAAGGGTTAGCAGCCCTTTGTGACCAATACCATACCTATCCAACTCACGCACACAACCGTCTCAGCACACAACCACTACAATACACACACACACACACACACACACATAAACCCACGATATCACCATGAACCAGACCAACCAATATACGTTAACTACCGTAACAGGTATATCACCTGCTACTACATCCACCACTTACCAACTCACTATAATCGGACCAAACTACAAGTTAGCCTCAACACACCAAAATTATCATCCAACCAATGATACACAACATATCACTATAAGTCGTAATTTGGATCACAGCATATATCACAAGTATTACATGGTATGCAAACTATCAAATATATAACAATTATGACCAAAACATAAGTTAACCCTAAAAACCTCCAAGTTGGTCATTAATTCCTATGACATGATATATGATTATTATCATCACTTTACATTATAATAAGCTCCAAATCACCATAACAATACCATAATCATCACATGATTGATAAACAACAAATTCTATAATAATTTAGGCTAAAACATAAGATAAACAAAAAAAATCCAAGTTTGTGATTAATTCGTACAACATAGGATATGGTATTTTTTATATGCATCATAATAGGTTTCAATTTCAAATAATCACAATCAATTTTAAGGTTCAATGCTAAAATCTTCATTTTCTCTAAATTTTCATGATTTTACCCAATTCAAACCCTAAAATACAATTTCTTGAAATTAAGCTATAAAATCCCAAATTACCAAGATAAGAATACTCCATATCCATACTAGACAAATATTAGAAGCTCAAATTTCACAAACAATGAACTTCCATAGTTAGGTTTTTTTCAAAAATTCAATTTTCTTACTTTTTCATGCATGCTTTGAAAAATATAACATAAATCTCAATAATACTCAAAGGTTGTATGGCGGTCGCTGACGACGGATGGACGGTGGCGCAAGGTAGCGGTAGTAGCCTTCTCTCTCTCTCTCTCTCTCTCTCTCTCTGTGCCTGGGGCGTGCTGGCCCTCCCCTTTTCTCATTTTTTTTCATTCTTTTTCTCCATCTTTCTCTTTTCTTATCTACCTTTCTCTCTTTTCTGTTTGAGTTGTTTGCAGCTCTGCAGCTCCCCTTCGACACGTGTTTGATTATATTTTCTAAAAAACCAAATTAACTTAAGGTTAAAAATTCATATATATATATATATATATATATCCTTTTTTGTTAATTTTATTTTTTACAAATACTAATTATTATTATTAGTATTATCATTAAAAACAAACACTTTATTTTAGCCGTCAAATACACAACCAAACGATAACATAATGGGAACCGCAAATTAAGATAAATTTTACTTCGTTCTAAACTTTTAAATCGATTTTAGTAAATTTTAAAAACTTAAAAAAATCATTTTGAATAAAAATCAAAATTAAAACGGGTCATGACATTACAGGTGAAATGTTGAATTTGAAAAAAAATAGAATTTTAATTAAAATCCATGAAATTGATGTGTATATCATGAAATTGAAAGTTGAAATTGCTTAATTTATGAATATTAATAATTTTGAAAATGATTTGAGCATATCCATCACTTGTGATATCGAAACGATATGTGAATTGGAGCCCTTTGATAAAGCTATGGTTTAATCCATGTGATTAATTTTATTTACATGAGAATGAGACTCGAGAAAGTTTACTATGTGAATGTTGATATTTAAATTATTGAGTTAACTGCTATGTATTGATTGATTAAGGGTGAGTTGGTTGAAAACCTAGCCCTATTGATGATAATTGAAAATCCATGTGTTGGATTTGGAGGGAAAGGTGGGATGTATGTGATTATGTTGGCCTATAATAGGGGAAGATGGCATATGCGTGTATGTTGGCCTACGATGTTAACAGTACTAACCCAATCTAACTTAGTTGGTTGCTTTGGATCTTTGAGATTGTTAGTTACAGGTCTGGTAGTTCAGTCAGTTAACAAGTTAGTGTGTTGGCACAGCTGTCCTAAAGTTTGTTAGTACAGTTGTTAGATCTGTTAGTATAAGTAGCGACTTGTAAATGTATCCAAGATAATGAGAAATGAAATGATTTTACTTTCTTTACTCGTCTCTTCCACATACGATAGAGGGAGATGGAATGTGTGTGTATGTGTTGACCTACGATAGGGGGAGATGGCATATGTGTGTATGTATTGGACTACGATAGGGGGAGATGGCATGTGTGTGTTCGTGTTTGCCTAAATAATTGGAAAGATAAAATGTGTGTGAAATGTTTTGAATGAAAATTGGTTGTGCGTTTCAATTTGTCTAAAAACGGTAATATTTGAGACTTTAAAAAATTATAAATTCATAAAGGTTTGAAATGGTTAAACCATGTTTTCGAGAATAAACTAAATGAGAAACAGTAGTGGTGATGGAAGTGAAAAAATTTTGGAACGAGATTTTGAATAAAACTATGGATTATGTGATATAAAAGATTTCTCTACGAAAGTGTTTATATTTGGAGTCAAATGTTTTAATCTCTGTCATATAATTATCCTCGCACATCGTGCCTAATTCATTTATAGTTTATTTTGTACGAGTTTTGGCTCATGTTATCGTTGACAACAGTCCAAGTGACCCCAGGATAGAGAGTTGCCGATGGATGCTAGTTACGATCAAGGAGAACTATTAGGCATATTTGTATAGGATTACATTCTTGTATTGTACAATCTTTTGCAGTATTTCATGTGATGCAATTCCTTGATACAGTTGTTGTAGTTGGGGCGTTGGAGCCTCTAGTTTGTAAGGCATGATCGGCACTCAAAAGTGACGATTTAATCCCACTATTTACACTAGGTTAGGCCCCAAGAAGTGGTTTAATGTTGTGTTTTTGTAGTGTTTTTGTGTTAAGACAGGTTTTGGAGAAGAAACGCAAAACTAAACCAAAACAACAATAAAACAAGCAATTACACAGCATAAGACGAAAACCAAGAGAAAATGCCAAAGATAGCACATAGCCGTCCGGACCCTCCATATCACCGTCCGGACGCAAGTCGCTAAACCGTCTGGACTATCGTCGCCAACACCGTCACGACTCATGAGCATCACAAGTCAGGACATGGAAGTGTTCGCCGTCGAGACTATTCATCGCTGTTAGGACACAGTCGCCGTTACCGTCCAAACTCATCATCTCCGTCGGGACTGCTCAGCCATTTTTGTCCGGACCGACCATTATCGTCCGGACGGTCCGCGATTTCAAGTCCTTTTCCGAGAAGGACAAGGATTTCATCAAAACTATTGATAGGACACCCCCCCC